>CM052652.1:1941582-1952689 GCA_028533165.1 Leontopithecus rosalia
GCCTTGGCCTCCCAAAGTGCTGGGATTACAGGTGTGAGCCACCACGCCCAGCCCTGGCTAATTTTTTATTTTCAGTAGAGACAGGGTTTCATCATGTTGGGCAGGCTGGTCTTGAACTCCTGACCTCAAGTGATCTGCCTGCCTTGGCCTCCCGAAGTGCTGGGATTACAGGCATGAACCACTGTGCCTGGCCTATGGGCTCCTTTTCTTATGCCCAACTTTTCAAAGAACTGGCTTACTTAAGTGCTTGCCAAATGTAGAATGGATAAGTGAAAACATGCCAAGACCAAGACTCATGATAACTGGTTTCTAGTTTCTAAGAATTAGCAACTGGAAACTTGGTCAGCGCTCAGGGTTTCTGGGTCTCCATATCCTTGTTTTTGAGATGAGAAAGTGAGATCTAAGGCCCCTTCAAACTCAGACCACTGCATATGGTCTCTGCTCCAGGAATTCTTGTTTGTAATAATAATAGCTTGTAACTTACATTGTATTTCTGCCTCATAGTGAATCTTAAATGATAAACCCCAAATCGAATCAACTATGACTTTCTATAGAGTGCCAAGGAGCTGAGAGGTGCCGTGTCAGGGAAGAGGAAAATTGTATTCTTGTTATTGTCATGATTATCAATCATTTATTGGACACCCTGGAATATTCCAGGAACTGTGCCAAGTGCTTTATGTATATTATCTCCTTTGATCTTTCAACAATACTGTATTTAGTCCTTTAATTTTCCCCGTTTTATAAACAAGTAAACCAAAGCTCAGGAAGGTTAATCAACTTATCCAGGCTCATATGCTAACAAGCGGTAGAGAGGGATCAAAACTAGGTTTTTGTGGTTTCAAAATCCGTGTTTCAGAAAAAATATGTGTCAAATAGGTATTACTCTGCGCCCAAATGGCGTGTGCGTGCGTGTGTGCATGTGCGCGTGTGTGTGTGCACGCGCATGTGCACACAGGTATATGAAGATGGTGCTGTCTTGCCGTGAGAGCACTCCTTTTTCCTTTTATCTGCCTCAGTTTTGCAGTGGGAAGGTCTGTCCATCCCCCAGAGAATACCAGACTTTGGGAAATACCTACAGCTGAAACAAAGCCCTTTCCCGTCAGACCTGTTCAAGCCAAGCCAAGGCGTGATAGTAACTGAATGCTTCACATAAACAAAAGGATAAATGAAGGGAAGAGGGAATCCTGCCTACCTGACTTTCACAGCAGTAAGAGCCTTCATAGGGGCATCAGCAATCTGTATATAAAACCTAAAATGATTCCCAGAGGGGAAACTAGAACGGTGAAAAGTTTTGACAGTTTTTGCGATCATTAATTGCAGTTGCTGAAATGCCTTTCCATAAAGAAGACAACTTCGTTCCACTCTTCAGTCTCAAGGTTACAACCATTTTCTGCACAGAGAAGGATACACACATAGGCATCCATGAGGCCTTGATTTCAAACAAATTTGTCTTGATTTGGGTTGACACTAATAAAGTTGCCATTGATGGAAACCGAAGGCATTAAAACCCAGAGCACATCCACCAGCAAGAGAAAATTAATCAGACCATGACTGCTTTGAGAAACGGGCTCTGTGCTGGGACGCGCTGGGCTGTCTCCTCGGTGCAGTCCCAGACTTCACTATAAACCTCAGCCCCACCTCACATGGCGCCTCCTCAGCATGACTCACCCTCAGAATCGCCCCTGCTGGTGGGACAGCCAGCCTCTAACAATAGATGTGCTGTGCTGTTTCACGGAAAAAAAAATGAAACACGCCATAAACCAAAGACTTAATGCCCAACTGGTGCCTGGGACACCTGGGTGAAGAGGACCCAATAAACTCAGGGAGGATAGTTGTGTGGTTTGTGTCCCATTCGGCACACACCAGCCCACTGGCTGTTCACAGTATGTTCATCTAGCTTTACTGCACAGCCCCTCTAGGCCGACCTCCTGACTGAAAGCTTCATGCCCCTTTCATGTAAATGTTCTGGTGCTGGTGTTTCCTCCTGCTGCTGGGCGCACAAAACAGCTGCTGATCTCTCATGTTCTCCTTACCTTTGTTCCCCTCTCTGCCCCAGTCAGCCTCTGCAGGCCTCTCTGAACCTCATGGTGTGAGTTTGAAGGGAACCCAGGGCTTGCTTTCTTATTTTGCAGATGGGGATACAGAGGCTCAGAGACCCTGTGTGCCTTGTCGGGTTTCCAGCGCTTAGTCTAGAAACTAGCTGTCATGTCATATCCCTTGGTCTTGGGATATTTTCACTTATCCATTGAACATGTGACAAGCACTTCAATAAGCCAGTTCTTTGAGGAGCTGGGAACAGGGGGATGAAAGGGGCTTCTGCCCTGAGGAGCCCCCGGTCTTGTTGTTGCTATGGCAAGAAGCACTAGGAGCTAACATCAAAGGAGAGAGGCCTTCGGAGCTTAGGAAGAATCTCCCCACGGTTCCTATCCTCCGAATGCAGCTCAAACCAAATCAGTACAAACCCACTAAATAAAACCACCAGAAAACAAGGCCAAAGCGACAGAGGCCAAGAGCATCAACAAAAGTGCCTTCTTATCCATCCTGGAGCTAAGCTGAAGAGCGGCCCCAAGTGACCAACTGTGGGACTCATGGCTGGGCTTTGTCCCCCACCCCAGCACAGCCTCGGATGAATCACACGGCCGAGAACAACGGGGCTATTTCTCACGAGTCATTTGTCAAGCTGACATCCCTGCCTAGAGTTATTTAGGGCTTTCTAAAGACACTTCTTTCCCTCCCTGCCGCAGGAAGCACCTGCACGGCTGTTGCGTTGTGATTTTGCTCAATAGCACTTTGATATCCTCTGAGGCCTTCATCAATTACTCTTCTGTCCCTGCCGGGTTGGACTTTGGCTGAGGCAAAGACGGGGAAGCCTAGAGAGGATGATGGAAAGGAAGAGGACGGTGAGTTCCTCTGGGATCGGAGGAAAGCCGCTGTCTGGAGGTGGGCTCTCAGTGGTTTCTGTGCGGGAAGCTTCGGGAAGAGCAGTCTGAGTCCTCGGCCAGCTGGACTTGGAGTGTAACTGCCATGTTCCCGTGAGGACAGGTGTCCCTCCCGGAGCAGAGCTCTGCTCCTGCCAGCTGCTTAGAGGAAAAGCAGGCCTGTCATCTGAGTGTGACTGGAGCAAACCTGGTCTTTGATTCAGCTAAATGACTTAGGCAGAGGGGAACCCAGAGAGGGATCAGGGAAGAAAAATGGAAATAATGAGAACACTCAGTGAATGGACCTCTGAAAGCAGTTAGGAGAATCTGAGTTGTGGAATCTAGGGAAGGCAAAGGTGAACGAAGAACTAGCTTTGATTATAGGCAGAACAACTGTGCAGAGATTGGTGAAAATGTGGTGTGGGTTGGATGCTTACTTCCATGGCTGCCTGAGGATTTTGCTCCAGTGTGCTGGCCTGTCTGGTTTATTGAATTGTTCTTATTCATGAGGCGGTGGGTCTCCTTCCTTGGAGATTTGCATGAATGGAAATGACATCCTCCCAGCTGGAATGGTTTAGGGAAAGTCTTCATGACAGTGTCTCTTCCCTTCACTTGGCACTGCCCAGCATCCCAGTTTGACCCTTATGTCTGAATTAATTTGGCAGCCTTTTGACTAGTATACAGATGTTCCATCTCTGCCGCCTTCAGTCCACTCTGCCTATGGAGGTCCAACTTATCTTCCTTAAATTCATCTTGGATTATGGCAATGTCCTACTAAAAAATGTTGATGACTATTTACTTATTCATCCAACTGAGCACCTATTATATGCCTACTGCTTACTCCTGGGCATACAATATGGCACAAAGTGCAGTAGGGCTTCATCAAGGCATTCACTCAGCCTTCCTATTCTTCACCTGGAACCTTTTAAGGACCCACCATCTGGTTTTAACAGATCTTTCTGACCTTTTACTCACCATAAAACCTTTTCTTCCAGCCTAATCCATTCACCCTGATAACCCACCTGGTGTCTTTCTTGTCAACCCAACTTCTTCATAGACTATCTTGCTCAGAGTCCATCTCTCCTGTGAAGCTAACACAAGTCTCCTTGCCTTTAGGAGGATTTCCATGGCCACTTGGGCTTTAGAATTCTCTAGCACCTCTGTCCCCACAGTGTTTCTTCCTTGGCACTGGGTATGTTCTCCCTGAGTGGAGAGAACTGGCAGCTGCTGTGCCCACCCTGACTTCCTGCAGCCTCACTCATGGTGGACAGACCTTAGACAGCTGGGACCTGTGGACCTTCTCTCCCTGTCTGTGCTCTGCAGTGGATGGTGACGGGGGCAGCTCAGGAGTTTGACGGGACTTCCAGAGCATTTGATGCCGTTCAGAAGATGGAGAGGATACTGAATGTCAAAACGTAAAGGGGGAGAAGCTTTGGGATCATTTAATAAAACGACCTTGTTTTGCAGACGCGGAAACTGAGAACCAGCAAAACTGATTTATGCAAAACCACGAGGTGACGTAGGAGCAGAGTCAAATCTTGTCCACCACTGAGTTTAGCCTAAATCTCCCTCCTTATATTTTATGTTCATCGTAAAGGTTTCTTCATACATAGTGAACTGTAACCTAATGGCTGTGCGAACAGACTGTAACTTGCCCTTCTGCCAATCATCCAGTTTTGGCCAATCAAGGCTACCCAACTGTTTAAACAGTATTCAAATAAGGCAAACACTGAGTTGTAATCAATCTGGCTATTTCTGTACCTCAATTCTGTTTTCTGTACCTCACGTTCCTTTTCTTGTCCATAAATCTTTGACTCTGCAACAGTGACAGAATCTCTCCGAACCTCTTCTGGTTCTGGGGCTACCAAGTTCATGGGTTCCAGGGATTAGGATGTGAGCAACTCTGGGCAGCCGTTATTCCACCTACTACAGGAAAGAGGAAAATGAGGACAAAATCTCCACACATTCTCTCTTTCTTTCTCAATGTCTCTAATCCTCTGTGTGGAGGAAACGTTAACTTGAAGGTGTTCTAGACCTCTGTATTCAACCTCAGGCTTTTGTTCTGAGGCATGGTCTGGTGAATTTGGTCAAGACACAAAGGAAAGGAATAAAGATGCCAAAACGCACAGAAAAGAGGCTCACAGATGTTGGTTGAGAGGGTTTAAGAACTAAGGAGACCCTCTAATTTCTTTTTTATTTCTTCTTCCTTTTTTTTTTTTTAAGACTGAGTCTCACTGTTTCCCAGGCTGAAGTGCTGCAGCATGATGTCGGCTCACTGCAACCTCTGCCTCCCAGGTTCAAGTGATTCTCCTGCCTCAGCCTCCCGAGTAGCTGGGATTACAGGTGCCCGCCACCACACCTGGCTAATGTTTGTATTTTCAGTAGAGATGGGGTTTCACCGTGTTGGTCAGGCTGGGCTCGAACTCCTGACCTCAAGTGATCTGCCAACGTTGGCTTTCCAAAGTGCTGGGATTACAGGCATGAGACACGATGTTCAGCCAATCCTCTAGTTTCTAATGGCTTGAGAATTCCCCTCCTTAAGGGTATGGGCTTTATTTGCAAAAAGGGAGTTTATATGAGATATCTAGATGGAATCGCCTACTTCAAGTCCTGTTGGTCATTAAAATCAGCTAATAAGAGTGGAGGGAGTGGGGGAATGTCGCAGACAATTTAAGGAAGGAATCAACCAATCTCAAATTGGAAGAGTTTACAGACTCATGGTCTCTCAGAGTCTAAAGGACCTTAGGAGCATCCTTGTCCAACCTCACACCGAATGCAAGACCGCCGTAAGACCTTCACCTTTTCTGTGAGGCTCTGGTTAGGGGTAGAAAATCATCTAGATTCCCTTAGAACTTCTCTAATTCTCTGAGTTCATCACAAATGTCATCTCTAATTAATTATTGGTATTGATAGAAAAATTAGGCAAACGATTCTTTCTGATTGTTTTCTCTGCCAGGATGTTAGGATGTTGATGGTTATAATATCTTCATGTGGAGAGTCTAAACCACATGTATTTCATCCTCACTTAGGCGACTGTGAGGACGGGGAGACAGTTGTGAGGGAAGAAATACCTCCTAGCAGACTTGGCGGCCTTCATGGAGGTCTCCTCCTCAGATGTTGTTGTGGCTGTTGTAGAATCTGCCTAGCAGCCCTCTCCCACGTCTTCCGGTAACAGACCCAGTTCTGTTGGCTGCATAGAGGGAACATGTCAGAGTGAATGGGCCAATCCGCATGATTCCTAGGGGAACTTTTCAATCCTTGTGGGTCGCAGGATGCCTATCTACTCAGTCCACAAGCTGCAGGGAGGTGCACTTTGCTGATGGCCATATCCCCACCTTATGGTGAGTGAGCAGGTCTGGGAAGATGGCATCAGACAGGAGCACAAAGGAGAGTGAGGGAGTCCTGAGGGTGTGTTTGGGTCCCCCAGTCCACCACCCTTCATTATGGTTCAGTTACGAGAAAAAATACATTTCCCTTTCAGGCTTAAGCTAGTTTAAGATGTATTTCTTCTGCTGGCAACCCATGAGTCCTCAGCAATTTAGAATTTTTCATTCTAAGTGTTTTCCTGCTTTCTAGAGAGTTGTAAGAGTGAACTAAAGATCAGAAACCCCTCTCAGAGTCCAGCCTACCCATGATGGTTTGGGGAAGAACCCGCAGAAAGCAAGGGCAGGAAATTACCCAGGTAAGAAATCACGAAGGTTCTTACATGCAGGATCTAGTTGGTGAATTGCAGGGTCCTGTTATCTTTGCTCCTTTTTAGATTTCCACTTGGCTAAAATAAATCATGGCCTCACACTTTCAAAGATCCAGGCCAACCTTGGGGCCCCAAAGTGAGTTTTTGTCTGTCTTGTGGACCTGGTGCTACTTGTGTGGTATAAACCAGCAAATCCACTGAGTACTTGCTGGTAAGCCCAACCTTTTGACAAAAGAGGGGGAAGAGAGAAATAAAAGTAGGGTGGGGAAAGTAAGCTAGATGAATAAGGAGAGAGATAGAGATGTGACTCCATCAACAAAATACCGATTGAGTATCTTCTATGTGTAAGACTGTGCTAGTTTCAACTTGTCATTCTAAAGCAACAAGTAGAATGCTTATTTGTGAATACAGAGACTGAGAGTTAGGTGTGTCTGGTGTAAGACAAATGCACACCCTGCTATGACCAGCAAGCAGCAAAGTCAATAGACAATTACTCAGGAAGGCTTTTAAGGAAGGAACGAGAATGAATGAGCACATTTTTAACCTAGAAATTAAGTTAAAACATATGGCACATTTTTTTGATATGCACTTAAAGCCTGGAACAGTCCAAGAGGCCCTGGGTCTCCCTGAAAGGGAGGCTGCTGGGAAGAGTGTAGGGGGCCTGTGGCTGCTGCGCCAAGGTGGATTGCAGGCCTCTGTGACACCACCCACCACACCTGTTTTTCAGTAATGCATGGGGGAGGCAGCATGATCTGTCTACAGGTTTCACATTTTTTTTTCCTGGCAGAGTTAGTTTTTCATGTTTGTTTTGTAAAGAAAAAACTTCGTATACCTCTTTTCTTTTTTTTTCTTCTTTTCAATAAACAGTTGAATAAAATGTACACCATTTTGTCCAAACTTTTTAAATGCTCCCAGATTTGAATATAGTGTTTATGTCTGTGGCTTTTAGAAAGTCTGAACAGATCTGAAAGGTCAAAAAATGCCTAAACTTTTGACTCTACCCTTCAGCTCACACACTCTTGTGTGTGCATTGTTTTATTTTTAAACATGGAAAATGAGGAACGATTCTTTAGTCATATCTCGTTCACAGAGCCTTTCCCCTTCTTGCAGACTGTGCCACCACCCGAAAGCTTGGAAACACCCCAGGAAACCATCCCCTCATTGTGAAAGAACTAATCACCACACACCACTTGGTTTTCCTTCCTGGACGTCATAGGCCATAGCCCTGTAGTTCCCACACTGTCTCTGTCATCATCCCAAGGAGTGTGGCTCTTGATTCAGAGCCTGGGCAGGACAGCTTGTCTTCAGCACAGGCTGTTATGTAAGCGGCTGTGGGGAGAGCTGGCAATAAACAAACGTTTTTCCGGCCCTTGTTTTCTCTGCAGCCTTGAAAAATATTTCTCTGGGGCTGCTGCTGTGCTCCTGCAAAAGGATGGCAAATTCCCAGCTGAGAAATGTCTTGTGCTGCATTTCCAGATTCTAAAATCAAAACAAAGTGAACCAGCATGTTCAAAGGAACAGAATTACTGAGAGCCAGGACACACAGATGGGTTTCTCTACAAGCGGCTCTGCAGCCGTGTTTCCAAAGGCTCATCCACACGTCCTGGCTGCGAGTAACCTTTATATGGAAATTATATGGTGACTTCAGGGCCACAGAGGGGAGAATCAGAGGATGATTCTCAGGAACTCACCTGGGAATGGAGAAGTGATGTTGCAGCTGCCAGTGTCAAAGTCAAACTCACTGTATACACAGACACTCATACATACGAGAACCGTGGGACTGAACATTGGCAGAGACCGTTTCTGTTCGGGCCACTCCATCTTGGAAACTCAAAGAAGAAACACTTTACGATAGTGGCCTCCACAGACTCTGCGTCTAACTCCCAGTTCTTCCAACCAAAGTTCCTCCCACCCAAATAGACAGTTCCTTGTGGGTGTCTTACAGGAACAATTAGGACGGCCTCCTCGTTTGCTGGGTGAAAGATTTTCCAGAGCCAAAGCTCTTGCTTCCACGGCTGTGAGGGTTGCTGGTACCAGCTGCTTTTCTGAGGCCACTGCACCCTCCGCATTCCCCTGCAGCCGCCTCCACTGTGAGATTCCAGCCAGAATGACCTTGTGCTCTGCTTCCCTGCAATGGCTGATGTTCTGGGGTCACTCCCTGTGCTGAAATCCAAGGTGATTTCTCCATGTCTCTGAGTAATTCAGATCGTTTTACGATATATTTGTGAGTTTGTTATTGCAGTGCAGAGGAGGAGGGATGGGAAGCACTTTCAGAGTTTCTTTTAGTTTTTCTTGAGTCTTTGAGAGCCCTGAAAGAGAACTTACTGCCCGTAGCTTGGAAATGTTGCGCATATCCAAGAAGCTGCCACTCTGCTCATTGGCAAGGCTACATTTATGGCTATATTAATCCACCTTCTCATCATCTTTACACCATGGAACTAAGACAGAACCACCCAGAAGGAAGTACGGGTACTGTAGTTTATCCAAGGTCACTAGGCTAGTCCTTTGCTCCTGTGTAGCTAGAATTGGCTGCCTAATATGTGAGGAACAGTGCAAAATAAAAATGTGGAGCCTCTGTTGAAAAATTATTAAGAATTTCTAAATGGCAACAGGTGAGCATCAAACCAAGCTCAGGCTCTGTGCAGTCACACAAGTCATGTGCTCATGAAGCCAAAGCCATTCTCAGCATAGCTTTTATTTGAAGCTTCTAGTTTTCACAGTGAGTGGCTAAAGAGGTAAGTTCTTTGAGGGTTGTGCAAGAACGTTTAGGAAAGAGGTGACAGCTGGCTGCTTCTAGCAGGACATTCTTTGTAGGTGGGTAGCACCTGTGGGCCATTATGAAAAACAGGCACCATCCTAAGTACTTTCCATATGTGAAATCATTTCTTATACATGCATACACATAAATAATTTACATCTATTAAATCACGAATCCTCACAACAACCATTTAAGTAGGCGCTGTTATTTCCCTATGCTTTTATAGGTAAGGAAACTGAGTCACAAGAGAGTTAAAGGAAGTGCTGATTTAAAGTTTGGTTCTCAACTTTCTAATAGAAACCCTCTATTTTTGAAGTGAACTTGAGGCTTACTAGACCTTGAGGGACTGAATCATGCTAAACTCACAGAAAATTGATTTATAGGCAATAAAACAAATTTATTCCTATGAAATGAGAGGCACTACCATCCCAGTAAGTGAGATGTTTATTTCTATAATCCAGGATACCCCTTTTGTGCAGTAAGTGCCTGGGGTGACTGAAATAAGAGTCAGAAAGTTGCTCAGTGATCACAGAATCAAAACAAAACTAATTGCAGAATCTGAGGGGAGATGCCGACCAAACTGAGATAGAATCCGGGAAATCATTCTTGTGCTTAATACTTTTCTTCCTGGTGGATGAAGCACTCCTGTCTGCTAAATACAAGGTCTTAATTCATGCATGGTGCTTCAGTTCTCCTTCACAGGAGTCCCCCCTACCACCTCATGCCAGGTCAGTTATAGCACAGCTGAATAGGCTGCCCCCGCTTGATGTTGTCGTGTTCTGGTCTGGGATGTGATGATCTGGGGTACGATCCCAAACATCATGATCCCAGCAGTAGCTGGTTTACAAACCAACTCTGAGGGTGCTGCATCCATGGAAAACCTGTCACTTTCTTCTGGTTTCTACTTAGTGTGAACTGAATCTGGGCCACCATGTGCTCCCTAAACTCAGCGTTTAAGTGACTCTGAAGAGGAGTAGAATGTTAATGTGTTAAAATGAGATTATGTTGGTTCCTTACAAATTTAGGATAAAGATGCAGGATAGCCCTTTGAAGGTAAATTAACTCCCCAGAAGCACCTATCTATGTAGAATTAAGTAATCAAACAACAAAACTATACTTGGATGTGTAGTTTCAAGTGAAGCTGAAAAAGTAGGCAAAAGGTAGATGACTTGCATCATCAGGGAATTGGTTTTTTGCTTTGTTTTCTTTGTAACCAAAGTTGTCTTTTTCCTGCCAAATTCAGAATGATTCATAAAATCATCTTCTCTTAATGTAAAGAGAAACTGCTGGAGGTTGTTTTGAAGGGCAACTTTGGGAACTACCTTAACAATTAGCTCAATGAGAAGGAGGAGGAGGATTGCTAACATAAAAAATGCTTACTATGTAGGTGGCAGGCATTGTAGTCGCTGGATTAAATATTATTTTTTAACAACCCTATGAGATTATTCTCATTTGACTGAGAGAAAATGGATTTTGGACCCACAATGGTCAGAGATAATGGGATGATTCTTAAATTCTGAACTTCAAGCATTAAGAATTGGCCACACAACAAACATATGAAAAAATGCTCATCATCACTGGTCATTAGAGAGATGCAAATCAAAACCACATTGAGATACCATCTCACGCCAGTTAGAATGGCGATCATTAAAAAATCTGGAGACAACAGATGCTGGAGAGGGAGAAATAGGAACACTTTTACACTGCTGGTGGGAGTGTAAATTAGTTCAACCATTG
>CM052652.1:1958467-1992113 GCA_028533165.1 Leontopithecus rosalia
CTGGACTGGGAAAATGTGGCACATATACACCATGGAATATTATGCAGCAATCAAAAATGATGAGTTTGTGTCCTTTGTAGGGACATGGATGAATCTGGAGAACATCATTCTCAGCAAACTGACACAAGAACAGAAAAGGAAACACCGTATATACTCACTCATAGGCGGGTGATGAACAATGAGAACACATGGACACAGGGAGGGGAGAACCACACACTGAGGTCTATTGGGGGAAATAGGGGAGGGTCAGTGGGGGGGAGCGGGGGAGGGATGGCATGGGGAGAAATGCCAAATATGGGTGAAGGGGCAGAAGGCAGCAAAACACACTGCCACATGTGTACCTATGCAACTATCTTGCATGTTCTGCACATGTACCCCAAAACCTAAAATGCAATAAAAATTTTAAAAAAAGTGTTCTAAGGTCCTTGAATTTTCCTGAAAGAAAATAAAATAATAATTAATTTTAAAAATGAAAACAAAAAAGAATTGGCCACAATAGAAAACTTGTCCTAGGTGGTCCCAAATGACCCATCATGGGCCAGATACTAGTGGGGGATATAGAAGGGACCAGAGGCCCCAAAGAACCAAATGGTGAATGCAGAGGAAAGAGGGTCTGAAAGGGCCACGGCCGAGGCGTTTCCGTAGGGTTAGGCACACACAGGCAAAGCTCTCCTGAGATCCCTCGCTGAGGAGGAATTGGAAAAAACAGCAGAATTACGTACTCCCTAGCTTGATGTAGATACTAATTGTAACTGATCGTGTGGATATGAATACATTTGTGCTTAAGTTAACTGCGAGTAAATTGGTTGTATGCCATTCCTCGGTGTGGGTTTTGCCTTTTCTATTCTTTTTTGTTCCATTATAAACTGGGGTTGCTAGAACACCATTTGATCATGTGAGAGGTGAGAGTCAGCTGATCATCACATGGTCACTCAGTCTTCTCTTTCCTGGGAGGTGGTGGTTTAATCATATCCATTTGTGAAAGGGGAAGTGGTGGCTCAGAGGTACTCAGTAATTTCTATAGCTAGATAATTCAAGGGTGCAGAGTTCAGATCTGAGACTCATATCTCTCTGCCTCTTGCCCTTAGAGTGTCTGGGGTAGGGAGTCTAGGCAAATAGCAACTCTCACCCACAATCACCCAACCAGGCTTGTCCCTGTTTCAGTGGGCCTCTCACGTCCCTGAAGGGTCTAATATCAGCAACACAATCTCATTTAGCTTATTGTTTTGGCTACTTATGTGCAAGAACCAAGAAAAGCAAGAATATGGCTTGCAATTTCCTTACCTATGATGTTCAAATCAGTTCTCTGAAAGCAGAGTCAAGATACAATAATAGTAATAATAGCAATAATCATTCATAGTTAAAGCGTGAAATCCAATAGTGCTTCTACAGCATCCATGCATGTCAGGTGCTCTTTTTAGCAAGTTACATTAATTCAGTTTGTCCCATATCTTCATAAAACAAAGGGTGAAGTATGTGAAGAAAAGGATGCTAGAATTTCAGTTTCGTCTTGCTCCATTCAATCTTTGAACTTCTCAAAATGAATTTTAGCAAGGCCTGACCTAAATAGAAATCTGTTTCTTACACATGGCTCCAAAATGGCCCTACTCTGAAGTCTGCATTTTTGGCAAAGAGAGGTGCCAGACAAGAAGTGAGGGTCTGAGGCCTACCCTGGACCCCTCCAGGCCCAGTATGGTGTGTTTCTCAGATCTGTGGTTCCTTCTCTCCTCTGTCTTCTTTTGCTTCCTTCCTGCCATGAAACCTCTTTGTTAGCCACCGTGAAGAGCCACATGCCAAGTACTTTATACAGCAACACCCCCACCCTCCTCCGGCTCTCCAGGGTCCAGGCTCTTCAGGCCCTCATACATGTTCCCACCCTGGAAGGGTGGAGACCTCTCTGTCTCCTGGTGCCAGCAGAAGGGTGGGAGACATACGTGAAGTCAAGTGGAGAATTTGCCTCCCAGGGTCCAAAGAGACATTCAAAACCAAGCTCTGTGCAGCAATTCCCTTCATAAATCTCAGCTCTAACTGCAAATTATTATACTATCCAGTTTCACTTCCTTCTTCTCTCCCATCGGATTCAAAGGATTTTAGACTTCAGAGAAACATTGAGTCTGAATTAAACATCAGCATGAATTTGATAATCTTTAAGTCTCTCATTTCACATAGGAAGCCAAAAGTGGGGAGTGATGGGGGTAGTGGGAGCCCCAAGGCAGGGATCAGAAGGTATCTGCAGACAAAAAGACATTCATAAAGCAATATCGTATTAAATGTGGAAAAGCTCACATGAAAAACACAGAGGCCAGCCCACCTCCCTGTGACAGTATTGCCCTTCATCATGGTACTGGGATGGTACATCTCCAGAAGTTTGAAACAGGAAACAAATACTATTTTAAAGTTTCCAGCAAGTAAATAATGACAGCTTTGGAGAGCAGCTGCAGCCATTTTCTGCAATTAGGCCTTTGTACCTCCCCTTGGCCTTGGCAGTGGGTCTAGGCTGTTATGCGATCCCTACAGCTTTCATTCCACCCAGTTCAAGAACGTGCTTGCAAGCGTCTCCTTGCCCAGCACACAAATAAACTTTAAACGCTAAAGGAAAACGCTGGCAGCATGTTCCTGCGTTCTGAGGCAGGCCTGGGGCAGGGATTTCCCAGAATTTGTTATGAGAGGCAACCTGCTCTCCCACCAGGTACAGAGGAGCCTGGACCGAAGTTGAAAAGTCATGAGTCAGGCCTAGAGAATTTCAGTTGCAACACCCTCTCTATAACAGGCTGTTTAGTCATAGCTGTTGCCTCCAATGAAAAGGTCACCAACTCCATAGTGAATGGCTATTTGCCGGCTGCTCTCATGCTCCTCTGATTGTGACCCTTTTACATCCTTGGTGGTTTTTGTCGGAAAACTATGACAGGCTTCATTTTACTTCCTGGGGTGGTAGCCACAGTGGCTGGTCAGTTGGGAGCTGGCTGCATTCGACGGTATGCAAACGACTCGGTAGAAGTGAAGGATGGGTAGGCAGCTTGGCCCTCAACGTGCAGCTCGAGTTTCCCGGGCTAAAGCCTCACTGAGTGATTGAAAACCAGGAGGGCAGTTACTGTGGTCTGAGCAGGGAAGGAAGAAAGGGCGTGGACACTCTGCTTCTAGAGAGATCCATGTGCGCCATGCCGCGACTCCACTCAGCGTCTTCCAGCTCCCAACTTGCTGTCGTCTGCCCTCAGAGTGACTGACCCAGGGAGATCAGCTGGGAGCCCCCTTAGGACCTGTCAGCATGTGCCCTGAGAAGACACCTTGGTCAAGAGTCACTCCCCTTGGTCACACTTGCTGGCTTTCCTCATGATCATCATGACGAAGGGGGAAGAGGAGAGTTCCAGATTTGACCTATACTTCAGCATTATAATTTAGCCCCTTCATTTTCCTTTTGAGGATAAATGTTAAAATTCGAATTTGCTGGAGACTTTTTTAGGAAGGATGAGGAAAATGGGGGTTTGGTAGTTAGGAGAGTCAAATGTGCTCTGATCATTTCTTTGCTTTTTCCTCTGCTTTTTCTATGTGGGACTCATTTAATATTTATCAGAAACTTTTTTTTTTTTAATGAGACAGAGTCTCCCTATGTCACCCAGGCTGGAGTGCAGTGGTGTGAGCTCTGCTCACTGCGATCTCCACCTCCTGGGTTCAAGAAATTCTCCTGCCTCAGCCTCCTGAGCACTGGGACTATAGGCACATGCCACCATGCCCAGGTAACTTTTGTATTTTTAGTAGAGATGGGGTTTCATCATATTGGTCAGGCTGGTCTAGAACTCCTGACCTTGATCTGCCTAACTCACCTGTCGGGCAAAGTGCCGGGATTACAGGCAGTAGCCACAGCGCCTGACCTGTCTCAAGCTCTTTTTGACCAGAAGCGCATCATGTGGATCTATCTATATTCAGGAGCCAACCTAGTCTCCCGGGGCATGCAGCTGACCAACTGTGGGGACCCGCTTAAGAAAAGTAAATGTTTATTCAGAATAAGGAAAGAAATCAAAATAAATGACAAATTTTAAGATGCTACAAATGCTACAAACATTGCAAAAATCCGGAAATGCAGCACACTCTCTGTATTACCCTGACGTGCCTCCGCGTGACATACTTCCATTGTTTTCCTGATACCTTTTTGGCTCTGCCCTCTTTGATGGCCTCTTCACAGGACAACAACGTTAAAGAAGAAACGATAAAAAGATAATTCAGTCTTCTCTGATCAGCCCATCTAACATGGCTGATCAAAACAAATTATTTTACATTTTAAATTAAATGGTTGAATACAGAAACATGTGGCTGACACAGGCCAATCTGCGATTGCTAGTGCTGCTCTATTTGTGTCCTAAAGAGACAGAGAGAATTTTCCTTTGACCTCACTTTCCCAATAATTCCTATCTCTGCTTGTGATTTTGATGACTGGAGAAATGCCCACAGACCAGTATCTGCCTCCACAATCTTGAACGTTGATCCTCCATTTCCCATATACTTTCAGGACCACATTTATATCATGATATGACTTCTGTCCATGTGCCTCCAAATTGTGATGCTGGCCGAGTTGACACATGAGTCACAGGAGTATTTTTAGAAGCAATTCCTACACCGCCATGTTCGCAACGACTTAACTATATACAGAGGTGACTGTGGACCATGCAAAGACTGTTTGTCCCTTAGGCCCAAACTAAACATATCTCCAACTCAACTTGGCCTCAGCAGAATTCCAAAAATGCTATGGTGGCGACTCCAAAGCAGCCCTACGCAAGGGACTTGCCAGTATGGTGGAGAGGACGTCACAGTGGAAGAGATACCTTGGCTGATTTTGGTTAAAAGATTTCCCTTTTGCAAAGTTTGGAAAATTTATGTGACCATGGGCTCTGGAGCTTAGACTTTGTGAACTTCAAGGTGAATTTTCCTCTGCTTATATCCATTTGCAAGCCCAGTTTAGCTCTCAATTAACAATTGTTAATTGAAGGAATGGAGAAATTAATCTCTAAAAGGCAATGCAGACGGATGGATGGGCACATCAAAGGCAAGTCTGCTGCCAGCCACGTGTGTGTGCCGACAGCATCTCCACCGCAGTGGGGCCCAGGATGTAGCCGGTTGGCCAGCCACAGAGCCTTCCAGGGAATCTGTTTTTCAGATCACGACGGTTTTCCAAAGTACAGATTATCTTGGCTGATAGTGAAGATGAGAGGGCAGCCCAAATATGACAGAGAAAAAGAGAATGAGAGGTTAGGTAGGGAGTGGAGCAGGAAGGATCAAAACAACTTTTCTTCGAAATGAGGCCATCAGTTCTCCCTCAAGCAATGGCAATTCCATGCACAGGTCCTCGGAGAGCATGTCAAAGGTCACTTGTGGGCACATAAAACAAGAGTTTCTGAAGTGACCCAGCAATGACAGCCATCTGCTGGCTCGAGAGAGAATTCATTGCAGAATCTGAGGACTTATCTGTGTGTTTCTAGGAAGCCTCTGTGGTTAGCTCTTTTCCTGAATGAGAAAACAGCCTGGTGGTTGGGGGGCAGGGACGGAGTGTGGTCTATGTGACCGATTTGTGAACTTCAGATCTGTTGCAGAGCTAAGGCAAAACCTCATATTCTCTATATCTTTGTTCTCTACGGCACTGATATTTTCTTGTTCATTCATTGATTCAACAACTGTGTATTGACTGTGTACTGTTAGCGACTGTGTGCCAGGCACTCCTCTAGAGCCAGAGATACAGCCGGAGAGAGGACCAGCAAAGCCCTGCACTTGTGGAGCTTCCATTAGTCGGGGAAGAAATAGTGCACTAACAAGCAAATAATAGACTTTGGTTCCAGAGAGTGGTGGTGCCGTGGAGAGCATGAAACGGCTGGGCTGGGAGTTTGTGAAGGCAGCATCTTCAGGAGTGTCCTCCCTTCCGAGGAGCTGCCACCTGGGGCTGGAGGAGTGAGAAGGAGGCGGCTGTGTGGGCATCTGGGCAGGAGCATCCCTTTCCAAAGGAAAAAGCAACACCAAATGTGGAGGCCGGAGACCCAGACGAGCAGGTAAGGCAGAGGGACTGCCGTAAAGTAAAAGAGTTTGGAAAGAGATGGGCTTCATAGACTATGGTGAGGATGATGGATTTGTACAAGTTAGCCCATCTGTTTAACCAAACTAACTCTCTGCTTTCACAATGCCTCCCACGTACCCAGAAAGATACATGGAAAGTGACCGTGGTGGATGTAAAGGTGACCGAAAATGGTGCCAGAAGCAGGTCTAGGGACCTGTAAGCATGATAGAGGGGATCTGCCATCCTTAGAGGAAAAAAGGGGGACGTGAATGGGTCTCACATAATCTTACTCAAGCATGTGCCAAGCCACCCAAGAGAGTGAGCTGGCACCAACTGTGAAGAGGCAATCTTTACAGTTACAAAGGCCTCCCTGGTTCCTAGGGCTGAATAGACAAGTAGGAGAAGGGAGGGAGCAGTGAGGACAGTTAGAAGGTTATGACAATACTTCAGGCCGGAAATGGTCACAGTTGCAGGGACAGATGTTGCAGGTACATCTAGAAAGGCTTGCTAAACAATTGAATGAGGGTGTAGGAAATTAGCGGGGGAGACTAGACTAGTGTTGTCGTTTGCTGAGATGGGAAAGATGAGCGGGGTAGAATTTTGATGGGAAGATCAAAAGTTCTATTTGGCTGTGTTGTCTGTGACTCTTAATGGTGTGTGTAGTAGGACACTAGACAGAAGAATCTGGAGCCCAAGGAGTAGGTTAGGGCTGCGTTTATTTCTTACCAGTTTTATTAACCCCACTGATTCTTCAGCAACGTCGTGAGCAAGAAGGCAAATAGATGTTCAAATTTTACCAGTGCCACCGTGGCAGGATGACTGACTAGCTGTTCGCCAAAAGTTCTTGCTTCTCTAAAAAGAGTTGTTGCTGGAAATAGCTGCCCACTCGGTCTAATTTCTCAACCCCTCTTGCATTTGGGCAGGAGTTTCATGACTAGCATTGATCCAGACCAAGACATTTACAAAGTAGCTCAATCTTATCAGTTCCCTCTCTGACAGTTTAGCTGGCTACATGTAGAAGGTAACATGTCCCTTGGGCAGCGTTTCTCAACCTTAGCACCATTGACATTTTGGGCCAAAATATACTTTGTCGTGGGAGCCATTCTGTGTGCTATAGGATGTTTAGCAGCATCTCTGCCCTGTAGATGCCAAGAGAATCTCCCTAAGTAGCGACAATCAAAATACCTCCAGACATTGCCAAATGTTCCCCAGGAGGCAAAGTCAGGCCTGGCTGGGAACCACTGCCCTCAGATGGTGATGCCACAAACTGGAAGGTCCCTGAGACATTGCATGGAGGAGAGCCATTGCCTGCTGAAAACCCACATTGTATTGTCACATGAGTGATAAACATTTATTGTGTTAAGTCATTGGACATCAAGGGACTCATTTGTTCCACAGTTATTTTACTCTGAGAAGTCCAGCACTATAATAATGCTATAAACAGAGACAAAAAGTCAATTGAACCTAGAAACTGGCTGGGTGCAGTGGCTCATGCCTGTAATCCCAGCACTTTGGGAAGTCAAGGCAGGTGGATCACCTGAGATCAGGAGTTCAAGACCAGTCTGGCTAACATGGTGAAACCCCATTTCTACTAAAAGTACAAAAAATTAGCTGAGCATGGTGGCGTGCACCTGTAATCCCAGCTACTTGGGAGGCTGAGGCACGATAATTGCTTGAACCTGGGAGGTGGAGGTTGCAGTGAGCTGAAATTGCACCGCTGCACTCCAGCTTGGGCAACACGAGCAAAACTCCATCTCAAAACAACAACAAAAACAGCAAAACCTAGAAACTGCAAGCTTCTTGTCGCTTTAATGCCACTAATTACCTGTGTAACTCTATAAATCACTGACTTCATTAGCTTCTCTGAGCCTTAGCTTATTTCTCATCTGAAGATAGGATAATGTTGGTCTCAATATGTGGTTACCATGCATTGAAGACTGCATTGCACAGAAAGAAATGGATTGTGACTGAAGATACACGTGAATTTCACAGAATAATCCTTAATTTGAGCATATAACTTTGATATTGACAGAATACTAAACCACCGTTACAGTTATGGCTGTAAAGGGTGCGTAAGAAAATGGGAAAATGTTGATTTTACAGTTTCGAAAAGCAAGACGTCTTAACTGAGTTCCTCCTCATGGCAATTACCTTGAAACCATGCATAAAAGTCCATTTTTGCTTAGAAACGTTTTTTTAATAGAAAGGAAACCTAATACTACATTTTGAATCCAAAGAAAACCCAGGTTCTGGTTTCTACAACGCTTCTGACAGACTATTTAATCTATAAAAGTGGTGTGAAGAAAATACGTTGCTTCCATCAGGAATTCTTGGGGGAGAGAGAATGGTGTTATTTGTCACACTTTCCAAGGACCCGTTCTATATAAATACAAGGTGTTATTGTCTGCATTTCACAATTAAAACATATGACTTTGAACCCTGAGTCAGTGGTATCGTAGACATTTATTACAGCACAGAGGACAAACTCAAAGAGTAACCTATTTTCCTGTCCTCAGCTCTTTTTCTTAATTGAAAAAATTCTGAATCCAAAATCTACAGGCTACAGGATACCTGACAGCTGCAGTGGAAGTGAAGAAATCAGTCTTCGTGGAGACATTCCCCTTTCTGGAGGCTTCACTGGAAAGTTTTGTGAAAAGTAAGCTATAATAGAGTTCAAGAGAAGGCAGAAGTACAATTTTTGAAGACTCCAGTTTTTCCTATATGTCCTCACAGTTACATCCTTTGTAGCACAGTCTAGTGGGTTATATATTACTTTGCCAGTTGGTTCCAGAAGTTGGTCAACTGTTTTAATATCCCTCTGAGGAGTTAGTTATCTTTTGCTGCTCATAGCATAGGCACCTCCCAAGACTGCAATTTTCTGGACCTCAATTGCCTGTGAAATCTTTTTTGGAAAGACTTTGTCAAGTGTCAAGGGTACTGTCATCTTGCTTTTCCCACCTAGATATATTAGCATTTCATGCTTCAGTGAATAAAAAGAGAAATTATGGAAGTGGAAGAGGGAGGTTTGAAACATCTAATGCAAGGATAGGGTTGCATATCAGTGGAAAGGAGATATAATGAGGTGTTTCTTATTCCAGAAAGATGGTAGAATGGAACGTCATCACTAGCATCCATCCCCCAACTCTCTAGCCTTGAATTTCCTAGGCACTCATGATGATGATGATGATGATGATGATGATGATACAGGAAGCTTGATGCTTAAAGAGGGTTAATAACCTGCTCATATACCAAAGCCAACAAGTGACACTGCAAGGATATGAACTTGAGTCTGTTAGAATCCAAGTTTGTGTACTTAGTCATTATTGTATGCTGCCTTCTTGGTTCCGATAAGAGGTCCACAGTGGAAGTGGCTATGGAATTCTAGGACAAACCTCATGGATAATCAATGCTAGTGCACCACTGATGTTGACGACATCCTCTTTTGTTGACACCTTGTCTTTTTCAAAGAAATAATACTCTCTCTAAAATCCTAACATACTAGCTTCAAGGTTTTGTAAGAGCATTTCTTTTTGCCTCTTTCGAGTTTCCCTAGATGGCCATCTATAATCCCATTTTCTTCTGGAAACCCACCCACTTTCCTTTGTCACATGCCGTGTGGGCATGTGACCTAGGCCAGCCAGTGATTGGACCCCACTTTGGCACATGGTTCAGCTGGGCTAATTGGAGACCTTCCCTGAGGTCTTTGCTAATGGAGGTGGTAGAGAAGACTGTTTAGTTACATGAGTCAATGATCATCTTTTTTGTCTTGTTTTGCTTATTTTAAGTTGGAGTTTTGAAAGAGTCCCGATAAATGCAGTTTTATTCCCAGTTCTTTTCAGTTTTTATCTTATTGTAGACCCCAGTGAACTTGAGCTATAGAAGAATTTGGTTTCGTACCAATAAAGACCAAGATGTTCATTTGAGCGTAAATCAAACATGAGATAAAGGATGGGAATGGTACCTATAGGAAAACATCGTTATTCCAAGTGTTGGAGGACATAGTTCCAAGGGAACTTATAATATATCTTCTCAAAATATTTGTTTCAATATGGTAAGGAATTTTCACAAGGAGGAGGTGCTAGAGAAGATGTTGTTCTGTCTAAGTAGGAGAGTCCTAAAGATTTTCTGGATCTAATCTCTACTACTTTATGCCAAATTTGAGGACTCATCATACTTTAGACTTTATAAAATATTTCCCTTCTGGGTGCTTCTGTTTGCGTAAAATTTCTATATTGGGTATGCATGTTTTTTCTAGTGGAACCTTTCTTCATTGTGTATATCTTTTTCCCCCCTAGGGACCTACAAAAAAACCCACATATATCAGCTTGTTTTTCTAAATGGAGGTTTGTGCTCAACACAAACATCTAGCTACAAGTAAATTATGCTCTGATCTTGAGGGATAAAATAAACACAAAGCAATGCAGAGCTGTGTTTTTGCTAGAGCCAAATGGAACATGACGTTCAGAAGTTTCCAATGGAGTTCTAAAATTAGACTAAATCTTGGCAAAATGCATACTCATGTCCCATTAGGAATCTTATCATTTGAACTTAATTCTGACTACTCCACTCCTTACTCATTCCAGTAGCTCCTCAGAGGCCTGACGACCTGCCTCCATGTGTTTCAGACCTGCACCAGGACTGCTGATTTCTTTTTTGCTACTGGCAAGACTGTGTCTCACTTGGGATGGAAATAGGGCAACAAAAAGCTAATCAGTGAGCTAAGATTTGAAGACCAACCTCCAGCTCCTTTGCTTCTAGGAAGTCCAGTTGTTGCTGATAAGACATTGAGTAGTTACCACTACTTGGTCTTTACACCTGTAGCCCTCTCAGAAGCACTTGGTGGTAGGTGCTGGATCTAAGTCTTTGGGCTGGTCCTTGAGCGCTGGCTTACTATAAAAGGCTCTCTGGATTATATAGTCTATAAGACACAGTTAGTCTCCAGATTAGAGGCCTTCCTGGTAGGTACCCTGGTTCAAGTGTGAGTGGAATCCTTATCAGTTCCTATCCGGAAGTTGTTAAAGGTAGCCATATGGTTGCCAATTAGTGTCAAACAAGGATAGGTAAACACTTGCTGAGTTACCTTCCAGGGGCCAGGATACCAAACTTTACCACCAAGGTGGACCTGAAACTCTTCCTTCTTTTGTCTATGTGCCTCTAGGCACAAGACGTTATCCTATGTCCCCCAACTCACGAATCGGAGTATTCACTTTAGTCAACCAGTGTCTTCTTAATCCCTTAACATACTGAGTTCATGCTAATCTTAAAATTTAGTTACTTCCAGTTTCCCCGCTTGGAATGCTTCCCTCCATTCTGCTCTCTAACTTCTATTCCTCCCTCAAGCTCATCTCAAGTCTTCAAGATCCTCTGCAAGGCATCCCCGTGAACACTTTCAACTCACTTCAATTGCTTGCTTTTCTCATTGTCTCCCAACACACGATGATGGCTTCATTAATATCAGGCTTTTATTTTTTTCTGCAGTTGAGTTCTACTATTATACCAAAGCATTCTGAAGTCAGGGCACATATTTCAAAGTTTCTTTTTTGAATCTCTTGCAATTTTGAAAGACGGGTACTTGGTGTTTGCTCAAAGTTTCATGTACATCCAACAAAAGATGTGCAAAATATACTAAAAGCTAGAGAACATCACTGGGATAAATTAAAGAAGGCCTAAGTAGATCCTAAGTATTTTCATCACACACACAAAAGAAGAACTGCATGAGGCAGTGGATATGTTAATTAGCCTGATTGTGGCAATTATTTTACAATGTATACATATGTCAAAACATCACATTGAACATCTTGAATATATACAACTTTCATTTGTCTATTATACCTCCTAAAGTAAAAAACAAGGCTTCAATAAGTAGAAGTATAAATTATGCTCTTGGGTTGGACTCAGTGTTATGGTGCAGAAGAACATCTTTGCGATAGTGGAAAAGACAAAGCTTTCATAAATAGCACATAAAATGTACTAAACGAAAAGCTGATTAGGCACAAAATAAATTAGGATGAATTAAAAATAAGAATCTCTGATTATCGGAGACACAATTAAGAGAGTGAAAAATAAAACCATGGATTGGGAGAAGATATTTACAAATCATATATCTGAAAAAAATCTTGTATTCAAATATACGAAGCTCTCCTGCAAAAAAGATAGACATCCCATGAGAAAAATTTGCAAAACGCTTGTAAGGTTTACAAAAGATAAACCCTAAATGGTCAATAAACACATAAAAATGTGCTACTGACCTCATTACTCTTCAGAAAAATGCCAATTAAAATCATGACCTTCAAAAACACAGTCACCGGAATGGCTAAAATGAAAAAGACATTCAGTATTGGCAAGGATTTGTGGTATTTGGAACTCTTATACACAGTTAGCATTCAGTGTTAGTATATAGTTGTTACAACCACTTTTCAGATCTATGCAGCAGGATTGCCTAAAGCTGAACACATGTGCCACACGACCTAGCACTTTCACTCCTAGATACGCGAGGGCATATGCTTCTCAAAAGACGCGTAGGAAGAACATTCATAGCAGCACTACGCATAATAATAGAAAAGCAGAAACAGCCCAAATTTCAACAGTCGAAAGGACAAATAAGTGTGGTATATCCATACAATGAAATTCTTTCAGCAGCAAAAATGAACAAAATATGACTACATGCAAGTCTCGATGAATCTCGCAGACATTTACTGAGCAAAAGAGGTCAGACACAGAGTATCTAGTTCCATTTCTTTAAAGTTCGAAATGAAGCACAAGTCATCTATGGTAACCTGTGAGGGTTTGAGATTGAAGGCAGAGGTTGAAGCAGTGACTAGGAGAGCTTTGGGGATGCTCTACTGTTCTATTTCTGCATCTGGTGGTGGTTAGAGGGTTTGTTCTTTTAATGAAAATTCATTGAACTGGTCACTTATGACTAGCGCGCTTTTTCTTTATGTGAAGTGTTTATGCTTAAAAGCAAAAGGCTGTGTCCTAGGATGAGGAACTGCTGCTCAGCCGGGATTCTTCTCCCTGCTTCACCTCTGCTCATAAGCTCAGGAGTGGGAAATAAGGAAAGTTTGATTAGACAAACAGACTCATATGTCAGCTTTGAAACCTCATCTTGACCCTGGGAAGGAGAGAACCCTGGTTTCAGCTACTCCATTCCCCTCCTCCAACAAATTTTACAGATGTCACTTTCTTGGCTTTCAACAGGGAGAATACGTTTATTAGGAACATTCCCACCTCGTTATCTCCCGACTGTGTCTCATCTCCTGGCTTAGAATTTCACGTCTCATGACTGTGATCTTGTTGAATCCTGCATTATCATTGTGTATATTCTTTTTTTATTCTACCACCTCCACCTCCTGAGGGCAAAGTGGCCCTCTGCTACTCACCTGTGTACACAGAAGAGGCTCAAGGCTGAATTTTTATAAAATTTAATTTAGTTGGTTGACTGCAAGGCTCAGTTATAAGGTAAGTGGGTGGCTACAGCCCCACCTCATTAGGCCACCATTTCCACCAAAACTCACTGTGTGCTGAGGCATTTTTGCTGGTGTCCACATGACCATAGGCACGACTCAGGTTCTTCTTGGATATGCAGATTGGCTTAGGATAGTCCAACCAGAACAGTTTTGAATGTTAAAGACGAATTGGTAAATACATTATCCTATTTTTGTGTAAATTCCATCGATATACCAAAGTAAGGTGTGAAAGTATTGGATGTGTAGTCTAGAAGTTCTGAATTTAAAATATTTTTACTGTAGCACTTACTAACTCTGGGTCTTCGATGGCGTGTGGGGGCATTCAGCACCTGTTCTCTTACCTTTCCCTGCGGGGCAGAACGCCACCCCTTGGGAGTACTGGGGGGATTCATTCATGCATGCATGCATTCAGCTTTCAGCAGCCAACATTCCTTCAACAGCACTCCGTGGGTCAGGCACTCCACGGGCTCTGGGGATTCACAGAGGACTCAGTCGGTGAGGAAGATGGCAAACACACCGCTTCAGTATTTCTCTTTTTTTTCATTACTGGCGTCTAGGGAGCCTTGGTAGACACTTTCTCATGATCTTCCCTTCTCCAACCTACGAAATTTTAGTGCCACGGTATACTGTATTTGTGTACTATATGCATATCTGTGATTTATAATTAAGAGAACAAAAATTTTCCAGCCTCCCTCAATCAAGAACCACTTCTGGCTCCCTTCAGGATATCACCTCCTTTGAGAATGAAAGAAATGAATGATTACAAAGGAGTGTAGTGAGTGCAATTGGATGAAGGTCAAGCTGCCAGGTTTGCCTCATGGGTACAGGAGACTCACTACAATGGGTGAAGTCAGGAAGGGACTCGGAGAAATGGAGGATGCCAGTGACCCTCAAGGAGGAATCTGAACTTCCTGGTGGCCACAAGCAAGGGAGTTTCCCTTGGAAAGGGACAGGGGTGCACCTACTCAGGGTCAGCACAGAAGGAGAGGCCGACGGGCAGGAGGTGGGCAGCAGCAGCAACAGAGGGCCTCGAATGCTGAGCCCAGGAGAGCAGACATGACCCAAAGGAAACTGGCAGTGCATAGAGCTTAAGAAGGGGAATGACTTGCTCATATTTATACCTTTCCAAGTTAATTCAGGCCTTTCATAGATGAGTTAGGGAAATCCAGTCAGAGATAAAGGCAGAAACCATGACCAATGGTAGCGGTGAGATTGAGAGAGGAGATTTTGAAATAGGATCAAGCAAACCAGTTTATATACAAGCGCTCGGCATGCAGTAGGTTGCCGATAATAGCGCATATGACTAACGTTTGGGCATTCGGTGCCATTTAGCAGGTTGGCATTGCAGAAGCTTCCTACAGGCCACAGAACCTGATTGCTTCAACGTCTCGGGGGCCCTATTCGTTAAAGTGATGCTTTTTCTTTGAGGTGCAACTAGGCAGAGTAAACCTGGCCAGCGGGCTCCTGGGGGAACTGCACAGGCTGCTGCGATCTGGTTGGGCCCCGACAACTCAGCTACCAACTCCACGAATTATATACACACGTGGCAACAGCACAGGCCAGACCACGGGCATTCTCAGAGCTGTGCGCAGTTTTATTCATTCACTTCAGACGCTCCCTTGTCTCAGCTCCAACCAAATCCGAACCCACTGACTACCTCAGTTGTTACGTTTGCCGTCTCTTCTGCCCGGCTTTGATCTCTCTGGTCATCATCTGACCGGCCACCAACACTCTTGAGAGATGACTGCACTGTCCTGTTTGTGACTCTCGTTCACAGTAAATGAGATTGCTACGGATTACCCAACATAAATTTATTCATTTCCTATCTGTTGGTAGTTTTAGGCTTTCGAGAAACTGAAAGAAGGCAGCAGTGATGTAACATGCAGGGAGAGTGAGGAGTGCCAGCGTGTGACGGCTTTTCTATGAAGTGGAGGGAGGGTGGTTGGGGCCTGTTGGTGATGGAAGGACTGTTTGCCCTTTCTAGAAGCTGAGAAGGAATTCAGGGAGGCAGAACAGGGAGGGCAGTGTGCTGGTGGTGCCAATTTTCCTTTCCAGATAGGGAGATGCTGAGTCAAGGCCTTGGGGTTTGCAGAGAGGAGTCTGCCTGTCCTCTCTGGGACCCTGGAATATATGCTAGAGCCCACTGTCTTTAGCCTTATACAGAGCACACTTGCTATGTTTGATAAATGGCTCTGAAGTAAGGATGCTGCCTCTTTTGTGTATTCTGAATCAAATCCATCCTTTGGTGGCCACCTACTCGGCTCTCATCCTTACGGTCCCTTTCAAGGCTTCCAGAGCCCACTGCAAGGGCAGCAGAAGTCAAGAACTGTTCAAGCCTCCCTCTCAACTGCCCCTTCAGACCTCCCTTCTCTTTGGCTTCCTCAGCTTCTCTTGGCTTCCCGCGCCGGCCCTTCACGTTGCCTAACTCCAGTTGGACCGGCAGCTGTCTTGGGCTGTTGACCTTGGCTCTGACACTGAGTGCCTTTAGAGTGCTGCTTTCTGACATCGCACTTCATGGATTGGCAAGAAAACTTGGGCAAAGGGCCCTGGTCTTCTGCTTGCCCAGGGCGTGGGAGCTGGATTCAGCCAGGCCCACAGGGCCCTCCAACTTCCACTTACCTGTTAGGAGCAGAAGAAAGGAACAGTGCTGGAAGGAGCCGGAGCCGAAGAGAGTGAAGGAGCCTGCTAGTGAGCTCCATGAGGCCAGAGCGTCTCGAACCTGACTCAGGTTCCATTTCAGGCTGGGGTCACTTAATGAGTGAAAGGACGCATCCAAAGTGTGCTGCTGATTCGTGCATTTCGGTATCTACACGGAGGTCTTCCTTCAGTGCCGTGCTATATACAGGTTCTGACATCGCCAATGTTTACCATTAACAGGATTAACAGCTCTGGAAACATGTTAAATAAATAGGAACACAATGCAAAGCTGGGAGTGGAGATAAGTACACTGATAAACTGAGGATTTAGAGCATCTTCAAGAGACTGAGCAATGATATAATATTCAGGGAAGCATGAGAAATGTTAATGAGAAGGGTGAATGTTTTCCTCTTAGCTGCATAGTGCAAGAGAGAGCAGATGTGAGACGTTACCATGAATTAGAAGAGCCTTTGGGATTTTAGTTGACAATAAGGTAAAGGGCCTAATGCACTTAATCTGTCATCTCAAATTTCACATACCCAAACCTGAACATGTCAAATTCATACCTTTCCTGTCAGTCCCAATTTCTGTTGATTAGAGCTGTTAGCCTCCCAGAATTATTTGATTGCAATCTGTGGCCAACTATTTAATAAACATATATTTGGTATATAATCCTATAAAATATTTTAATGAATTACTTGATCATTAATTAATTAATTCTTCCTTTTTTTTGAGATGGAGTCTCACTCTGTTGCACAGGCTAGAGTGCAGTGGCACAATCTCAGCTCACTGCAACCTCTGCCTCCCAGGTTCAAGTGATTCTCCTGCCTCTGCCTCCTGAGTAGCTGGGACTACAGGCATGTGCCACCATGCTGGGCTAATTTCTGTAGGTTTAGTTGAGACAGGGTTTCGCCATGTTGTCAAGGCTGGTCTCGAACTCCTCAGCTCAGGCAATCTGCTCGTCTCGGCCTCCAAAAGTGCTGGAATTACAGGCATGAATCACCATGTCCAGCCTCGCCTCATTCATTCTTTCAATAAATATTTATTGAGCACTGAGTATCACACATAGTAGTAACTGAGATAAATATCATCTCTACCCTCCTAGAGCTTGTTCTATCAGGGGAAATGGACATTAAACTTGTGAATACACACCAACTTATTCAAAATTATAATCCTCATTAACTTTATGAAAGTACAATGTTCTAGATAGCATAGAGTGGGCAGATGAGGCCTAATTTTGGAAGGGGCATTAAGGGAATGCTCCTTGAGGAAGTGAATTTTGAGTTCATGGAAAGTTAAATATCTACGTTGTCCAATATGGTAGCCACTAGCCCCATGTTGGCATTTAAATTTAAATAAATTAAATTTAAATAAAATGAAAAGTTCAGTTTCTCAATTGCGCTAGCCATAGTCAAGTGCTCATTAACGACCTGCAGAAAGTGGTCAACATATTACATAACACAGATAATGAATGTTTCCATCATTGCGGAAAATTCTATTCCATGTTGTCGTTATATAGGAATTAACTAGATGAAAAGGCCATGTCTGGCGGCTCATACCTATAATCCCAGCACTTTGGGAGGCTGAGGCAGGCAGCTCACCTGAGGTCAGGAGTTCAAGACCAGCCTGACCAACATGAAGAAACCCTGCCTCTACTAAAAATACAAAAATTAGCCAGGCATGGTGGCAGGTGCCTATAATCTCAGCTACTTGGGAGGCTGAAGTGGAGAATCACTTGAACCTGGGAGGCAAAGGTTGCAGTGAGCCGAGATCACACTACTGCACTCCAGCCTGGGCGACAGAAAGAGACTCTGTTTTAAAAACAAACAAAAACTAGCTGAAAAGGAGCATAGGGGAAGAGGAAGTGAAGGAAACACCTTAAGCAAGAAAGATGCTACTGAATTTAGAGAAACTCAACTGTAACTTAAGATAATTCTTCAGAATGCTCATTGACGGTGACATGGGATGATGTTTTGGGACAGGATGAGAGAAGATGGGGAATGTCCCCTTTTTCTATTTTCTAACTCAGGCTCTAGAAAGTTAATACCTCGCCAATTGTGCAATGCTTATTAACAGATGAGGCCCCGGTTCTGAACCCTTGCTTTGGTTCCCAGGTATATAAAATAGTGATCAAGATAGCATAACATAGACCAATATTGTGCTTGAATTGTCCAGTGAAATATAAAATGAGGAAATAGAATAGGACAATTGACAAGTTTCCAATTGTAAAGAAATCACACATAACTAAATATTGGAAGTGGTTCCCCTCTGTGTCTTCTGCCATTTGCCACAGCTCCTTGTTCTCTGTCCATCACATAAGCACCAGAGCTCTTGGGCATTCTATCCGGGGCCCTGTTCCTATTTTACGACACCTATTCCTGAGCGAGATCATTCATTTTATGAATGACCTCCACGTGGTGATGGGTCCCAAGCCTGTATTTCTAGCCCAGAGTTCTCTGCTTCCGAAATCCAAATTCAAATGCCCACCAAGAGACTCCAATCAGCTGTCCTACAGACACTTCAAACTGATGCCATATAGCGCCCACCTAAGCTACACCTCCTTCTCAGTTCCTACCTCAACAATGGCAGCTCTGTCTACACCAGAAGCCAGAAGCCGGTGCCTCATCCTTAACTTCCATATTGAAAGCCCATCAGTTACTAAGTTCTGTTGATGTTACCTCCAAAGTCACCTCTCAAATGTATTGACTTTTCTCCCTTCCCTTCAGCATCATCCTAACTTGTCATGCACTGCCTGGACTGTGTTACCATTTCCTAACCAGTCTCCTTGGTTCTAGTCTTGGCCTGCTCCAAAGCACTCCTCACTCTCCAGACACAGCAGTCTTCCTCAATCTGGTAATGTCCTTCTGTTGCTGAAAGCCTTTCAATGCCTTCCCGTTTCATCGGCCAGATTGACTTTGTGGTTACAAGGCTCATCTGGATTTGGCCCTCATTACTTCTCTGGCTACTTCCTTTACCCTTTCTTTCTTGTACTGCTAAGTATTCTGCAGACACACTTAGTTCTTTGAGTTCCAGGTGTCCAGGGTGGTTAACTTTATATTGGGATCTTTGCTCATGTTATTTCCAGAAACACTTTCACTCCTCCACACCCCTCTTTTCCCACTTGCCTGACTTATTCAGTTTAAATGTTAATTTATTCGAGGAGACTTCCCCCAATTTCCCACTGTGGGGTTAGCTGTCCCTGTCATAAACCCTCTGAAGTGAATTGAGTGGTGATCCCCATCCCCCACCACCAAAGATACATCTACAACCTGATTCCCAGAATCTGGGAATGTTACCTTAGATGAAAAAGGGGATATTTGCAGACGTAATGAAGTTAAGGATCTTGAGAGCAGATAATCCTGGATTATCCAGGTGGGCCCTGAATACAATGATGAGTGTCTTTATGAGAGGCAGGCAGAGGAGAGACAAAGAAAGAAGAGGTAACGGGCACGAGGAGAAAGAGACAAAGACTGGAGCTGTGCAAGCCCCCGAACCAAGAAGCACCAGAAGCTGCGATTGGCAAGAAAGGATGCTTCCCTTGAGCCTTCAGAGGGGGCATGGCCGGGCTGACACCTTGATTTCAGACTTGTCTTCTCCAGGATGGTGAGAGAGCACGTTTGTGTTGCTGCAAGCCACCTAGTGGGTGGTAATTTGCTAGAGCAGCCCTGGGAAATGCATGCATCCTCCCCTTTCTTCTGCAATACCTCTGGGCACTCTGCACTGAAGTGACCTCTTTACTCGGTGGCATCCCTGACTTCAGGAAGCTTCATGGTGAATTGTGCTGCTATAAACATTACATGTGCAAGTACCTTTTTCATGTAATGAATGACTTCTTTTCCTCTGGGTAGATACCCAGTAGTGGGATTGCTGGATCAAATGGTAGTTCTACTTTTAGTTCTTCAAGTACAAGGGGTTACAGACAGTAACCTTGCTTGCTTCAAATCAGTCTGTATATGTGAGCAAGAACTCAAATCTTGTTATTTCTGTCTCCAAAGGTGTTGCTTTCTAAACAGTAGCTCTTACACTGTATTGACTCTAGTGTTTCCTGTTGGAGGTTTCTAGAAAGAATGTTCTAGCAAATGGTATAGCTGTAAAAATGAATGAATTAATGGCATTTGCAGCAACCTGGATGTGATTGGAGGCTATTATTCTAAGTGAAGTAACTCAGGAATGGAAAACCAAACATCACATGTTCTCACTCATAAGTGGGGGCTAAACTATGAAGATGAAGAGGCATAAGAATAACACAGTAGACTTTGGGGACTCTGGAAAAGGGTGGGAAGTGGGTGAGCCATGAAATACTACAAATTGGGTTCAGTGTACACTGCTGGGTGATGGGTGCACCCAGATCTCACAAATCACCACTAAAGAACTTATGTAACCAAATACCACCTGTTCCCTCAAAATTTATGGAAATAAAAAAGCAGGATTTGCTGAAGATGAATATGAAGGTTTTGAATGGGTGGGGGTATGCTTAGGGGTCAGGTGGAAGGCTACTGCAATAATCCAGGAAGGCAGAGGTGAGGAGTCTCCGGGCTGAGACAGTGTTTTGGGAGATCAAAGGGAGGAAAAGGAGAACCCTGAGTGATGATACATGCTCAGAGTCGGGGCTGCTTCTGGGCCTTTCCAGGCTTAGAGCACAGGGTGCATCAGGAGGGCCCCCGAGGAATCCAGGAGACTAAACATGTGTTATTGACATTGTACTGGGAGTGCAACAGACAGGAATGACTAGAATTCAGCAGAGATGAGAGTCAGCACAGGCATTTTACTCCACAGGAGAACCACATGCAGATACCGGATTGTTGCCTAACAACTTTAAGGCTTTAGTGAGGAATATGGATGTAAAAGGCAGTGGGAGAGAGATCAAACCCTCAGCTGCTCCCAAGGGCCTGGTGGGTACCTGAATGTGTGAGGATGAGGAGCAGGAGGTTTGTGACACACCCGTGGCTGTCCTGACAGCCTCTAGGAAGCTCCAGCCTGTCATGGCGACATGAGAACTCAAGGGCAGGGTAACCAGAGCTTCAGATTTCTTTTTTTTTTTTTTTTTTTGAGATGGAGTTTCACTCTTGTTACCCAGGTTGGAGTGCAATGGCACGATCTCAGCTCACCGCAACCTCCGCCTCCTGGGTTCAGGCAATTCTCCTGCCTCAGCCTCCCGAGTAGCTGGGATTACAGGCACGTGCCACCGTGCCCAGCTAATTTTTTGTATTTTTAGTAGAGACGAGGTTTCACCATGTTGACCAGGATGGTCTCGATCTCTTGACCTCATGATCCACCCGCCTCGGCCTCCCAAAGTGCTGGGATTACAGGCTTGAGCCACCGTGACCAGCCCAGAGCTTCAGATTTTTAAAGAGAAGCTGAAGATTAAGAACTGTGAAACCTCTCCCAATTTTTAACTGTTGACAACTAAGTTAGATTTTTAAAAATAAATACTATAAGCCACAGTACACATACCCACAGGCCAGATCTGGCTCATGGGACTCAGGTTACAACCTTGGTACAGGATTCAGTGAATAGAGCTGGGGCTGAGTTCCAATCCTGCCTCTGCCTCTTAACCAGCTGTGTTCCTCAGGCAGAGACTTCCTAAGCCTCATTTTCCTGTAGAATGGGAATAATTGTAGTATCTGCCTCTCAGGGTAGTGGTGAGGGTTCAATGGCATCTTCTAGGGAAAGCACTGAAGCCGGTGCCTGGCATATAGAAGCTAAATAAATGTTGGCTTTCACTGTTCTTACCCATCTGTTTCAGGCCCGGTTCTTTGGGTGTGCACTTTGTATGTTCCACTTTATGTTATGCTTACAGCCACCCTGTCCCATAGGCTTTATTACAGAATACTCATTTCCCAGAGGTGGGTTAGAAATGAGGGCCGGAGACAGTAACCTCGCTTGCTTCAAATCAGTCTGTATGTGTGAGCAAGAATTCAAATCTTGTTATTTCTGTCTCCAGAGGTGTTGCTTTCTAAGCAGTAGATCTTACCCTGTATTGACTCTAGTATTTCCTATTGGAGGTTTCTAGAAAGAAGGTTCTAGCAAATGGTATTTTTCAAAGAAAATTTTAATAACAAAGCAAACTCCAAAAGGGAAAAAAAGGCTTCTCCCTGCCCCATACTGAAGTGTGCACACGCGTGCATGCACGCACACAGGCATGCGTGCTCCAAGCAAGCATAAGAAAAGCTGCCAGTACATTTTTCCCCATCTGATGGACTGTTAAATGACACTGTTTGGGGGAACACATTATCCTTTGTGTTTTCCCAATCCCACGGGACAATTACTGCATTTCTATTCCGCCTCAAAGGTGAGGAAGTTGACAGTATAATGAATAAGGGACCTATGTACAGGCCCTGAGGCAAGAGATGAACAGGTAGGACCCTAATGCCTTTATTGAGCAGACAAACTCCCCTGGGTCCACTCAGGAGTAGTGACAGGTGTCAGAGTCAAGCATGGGGCCTTACAGCCTCTGTGCCCTGAAAGGCAATTAGATATTTGCTCAGTGGCCTACACTTCGTGTATATCCTGCAGTCATGCAAACTGATCATTCCATCTCCCTCTTTTCCTTGGGGGTCTTTAGACTCTAGAGCTCTCTGCCCAGGATATTCCAGCAATTAACATTTCTTTTCTTAACCAAAAAAAAAAAAAAGAGAGAGAGAGAGAGAGAGAGAAAAGACTTGCATTATTGGTAAGTCTGAAATTAGAAGGAATTTTAACTTGTTCCTGGAACAAATTCTAGGGCATTTGAATTGAGAATGGAATTGGGGTAGGGGTGGGGGGAGATCCCAGCTGGGCAAGCTGGAATGATGAAATTCATGGCAGACAGCTTTGTTTGATTCTTTTGACTATGGCCAAGCCAGTAGGGCTGAGAGCATGATGTTCTCAGTAACAGCCTTGACAATACCACGATTTGTTTCTCTTCCAAAGCTGAAAATGGCATCTCTGCCTGCAAAGGGGAGCTTTCTTCTGAACCTGTGGGATGAGAGGGCTGCTTTTGTCCTCCAGAGTAGGAAACGAAGGCATTAAGCAGAGCAGACTGGAATTGAAATGTCATCTGGCAATAACACTTGCCTAAACAATGCATGTTTTATTTGATTTTATTTTGGACTCTTTTCGTGGGTAGGATTTCAGACTAAGATGTTCCTTCCTCTTTCCTAACCACCAGATTGAAACTGAATATTGCCTTGGTCCGGGGGGCACAATACCTATGTTATTTCTGTGTGGTTTTCTTTTCTTAACATTTTCTGGATTCTTTCAGGGAACTGAGAGAATGTAAAGTAAGCCTCGGTACATTCTCAACAGGAAAAACTGAAAGCTTATAGGCATTTATGCCACTAAGAAAAATAATGGTTGCAGTTAGCTAGCAGTTAATAATAATTGCAGGTGATTGTAAATATCCTGTCCTGCAAAAATTTCTACAGACAGAAGCACGTGAAGGTGCCCTTGCTTTCTTCATCAGTGAAAAGCATAGATTAAGCTCAACTCCGGCCAAAGTGATGCTCTAGTGCTGGAGGGAAAAAAACAAGTCAACAAACATGTGATCCCTGTCCCTCCTAAGCTCGCGGTATAGTGCAAAAACAAGGTGCACACAGTGGTACACATGCACACGCAGGTGAAGGAGGCGGAGTCATCTAATATGGGCATTGCACAAGTTCATTCTAAGTCAATGGTCTGAACCTGCATTGCATCTGCCAATATAAATTGTACTATAAGGGTTAAGTAGGTTCTTAGGCTGGCAGATCACAGCCAATTTGCTTCTTCAAACAAGTATAGGATTTGTCCACTTCTTATAACTTTGTCTCTACGGACAAAGGCATTGATTGATTCCCGCGGTGTTCATAGCAAATCCCAGAGGCACCAAGTCACCATCCTGCAGAAGGGAGTGTCCCCACTCCCTTGTTCCTTTTGCATGAATTCTGCTTTTTTGAGTTTCAGTGGCGGTGAGGAGATGGTATCTGGCCATTGGTGGGAGTATTGAGCAGTAGGTGGCTTGGGTGGGAATGGGAAATCAGGAAGGCATTTAAGGCATTCAGGGAGTGGCTAATCTTGGAAGAAATTTAGATCTTAGCCATGGCACTTGTTAGTTACGAGGCCTCAGGTAACACCTTCTTGGTGAGACTCTTTTCTTTTCTCTCTCTCTCTTTCTTTTTTCTTTCTCTTTCCTTCCTTCCTTCTTTCTCTTTTCCTTCTTCCTCTTCTCCTTCTTCTTCTTCCTCTCTTTTTTTTGAGATGGTGTCTTGCTCTGTCACCCAGGCTCAAGTTCAGTGGTGCAATCATAGCTCACTTCACCCTCCAACTCCTGGGCTCGAGAGATCCTCCTGCCTTAGCCTCCAAAGAAGCTGGAATTACAGACCCACACAACTGCACCCAGCCACAGAGAATCTTTGATGCTCAGTTTTCTCATTTGGAAAGTAGGAATGGCAATAATAATAAGTAATGCCTCCCTCACAGGGTTATTGTGAAGATAAGGACATCACCTCATACTATTCTCCGTCACATTGTCACCATTTAGTAAGTATCGAATCTGGCTCTGTTAGAGAAAGACACAGCCTGTACAAGGCTATCAACAAGTACAAATACACTGAATGCCAACTATTTACATACAGGCTGAGAGATAGGTGTGGAATCCTTTGGATATGAAGTAATTTGGGGGCAGTAGATAAAGCTGTACAGGTCAATTCTGGAAAACCTCTGTGTGGGTGACCCTCTCACTGGGCAACTCTCTCAGCATAGCAATAGCCAGGCTTGGTGGGTTCTTTATGACGGTCTTGGTTTGGTCAGCACTTTCTTGTGGGGCTCTGGCTCTGCTTCTGTTTCTGTTAAGAGGGCCCCAGCTCTACCTATCTAGAGTTGCAAGATTTAGCAAGTAAAAATACGAGATGCTCAGTTAAATAAACAGTAAATAATTGTTTAGTATAAGTATATCCCATTCAGTATTCAAGATATACTTATCCTAAATAAATTCATTTTTTAAAATCTGAAATTGAAATGTAACTGAGTGTCCTGTTGTATTTGGCAATGCTTCTCCTGTCATCTCAAGGTCTAAGGGGACAAGAACAGAGCTCAATGGGATACCCCACTCTGATGTCTTAGGGAAGAGGAATTATCTATGCTCCCGGTGGCTATTTTTCAGGAAAAACAGTGATCATGGTGCTGAGTGACACAAAGAATTTCTGTTGTCAAGAAAGTCCTGTCACCTTCCCTCTCCTTAGCTCTTCACTTTGGATCAGGGACTCTCATTGCACAAACACCAGGATTGATGACCCTGGACAGTGGTAGCCTTGGGACTTCAGCCTCAGAAGGAGACTGCTTCCTGCCCTGGCTAAGGATCTAAATGCCATCACATGTGACCAGAGATCAGGAGTTTGTCTAGGTTCCAAGTGGTCCGCTGCCTCAGAGTTAAGCCTTGCAGCATCAAATCCACCACCCTTTTCAGTGCCACCATCTTTATGCCTCCTTGATAGATACTCAGCCTACACATGGGGACCTTTCATTGGTCTTTTGCTCTGTGGAGATTGAGTTTTGTGAATTCTTCACACAACAGCATGGCTTGAAGAGAAAGATATAAAAAGGCAAAGAGAACCTTGTACACAAATAATGGTATTGCTGACAGAAGTGTGGAAGGAGGTGATGTTAGGAGAAGTGCAAAATGTTAATCCTATAAACTAATGCTGTCTAAATCAGATGAAACAAGATCCAAATACACAATTTACAGTGATATGCATAGCCAATAGGAAAACCTAAAAAGAATAATAAAACTAATCCAACTCAAGAAATGGGCAGCAGTGTAAGAAAGCTAAAGAGAGTGTAAGGGAGCTCCATTCTTCATCTTTTAAAATAGAAAAAACAGGCCAGGCGCGGTGGCTCAAGCCTGTAATCCCAGCACTTTGGGAGGCCGAGGCAGGTGGATCACGAGGTCAAGAGATTGAGACCATTCTGGTCAACATGGGGAAACCCCGTCTCTACTAAAAATACAAAAAATTAGCTGGGCATGGTGGCGCGTGCCTGTAATCCCAGCTACTCAGGAGGCTGAGGCAGGAGAATTGCCTTAATCCAGGAGGCGGAGGTTGCGGTGAGCCGAGATGGTGCCATTGCACTCCAGCCTGGGTAACAAGAGTGAAACTCCGTCTCAAAATAAAATAAAATAAAATAGAAAAAACTGTAAAAAAGTTTATAAAGCTATATAGTATACCAGTTAGGTTTCAATAGGTTATATCGAGGAAACAACCAATGCTTAAATATTAAAAGTATGCTTCTTTTCCCCGTTAGTCTTCCTGTCTGTGGCTTTGACAGCTGGCCTTCAAGATGGCCCTAGTGATCCTTGCCTCCTGGCATGCACACCCTTCTGTTGTCCTCTCCCATATGGCACTAGATTTGGTTTTCTACAACCAACAGAATACTACAGAAGTGATGAGATACCATTTTTCAGATTAGGTCACAAAAGACACTGTGGCTTCCATCTTGAGCACATGCCATCTCTCTCTTCCTTGGATCACTTATTTTGGAGGAAATCATTTGCCATGTTGAGTAGCCTGAGGAAGAGCCCCACGTGGTAAGAACTGAGACCTCCTGATAGCAACCAGCAAGAAATTGAGGCCTCCTGCAGATGTCTACACAAGGGTGTTATATTGGCAGCAGATGCCTGAGCCCCAGTGAAGCCTTTAGATGGCTGAAGACCCATTGGTGGCTTGACGGCAATCTTACGAGACCCTGAGACAGAATCACCCTACTAAGTTGCTTCCAGCCTTCTGACCTTCAGAAATTTTGTGAGACAGCAAATATTTTTATGTAAGCTTCTGTTCAATTTTAGGGTGATTTGTTATGCAGCAGTAGCTAACTAATACAGTGGCTGTGAGTTTGCCGAGTCTGTTCCACAAAACATATGAAACCCAGGCTGGAAGAGCAGCTCCTTGGACATCTGTTCTCATGGCAGAGGAAAAGAGCCAGAAGGGAGTGGAAGCCCACAATGGCGTTGGACTTTCTGCTTGGAACTGGCATATGTAACTTCTGTTCACATCTCCATTGGTCAGGGTGAGTCACAGGGGCGTGTCTGTTTATGGAGTGGCAGGTATACTCCTTCCACTCTAGAAGGCGCTGCCCAGTCAGCAATGAGGAAAGAGGGTATCAGTAACTGAAAACTGATGCATTTTATCTCAAGAGGTATGATGTATTTGTGAATCTATGCATAACATATCTTTGGAAACATACACAGGAGGATACTAATATTGGTTGCCTCTAGGGAAGAGAACTTAGTATCTATGGAATAAGGATGGGAGGGAGATTTTTCTCTATATGCCTTTTTGAATCATCCAGGTAAATATAGTACCTACTTAAAAATGCTTACTTTAAATTGAACTGTGAAGTGGAAGACATGAGCCTTCTGTTTTGAATTAGCTGCCTGCAGACACTTGGAGAAGCAGCAGTTACTTACAGAGACTGCAGTGAGGGTAAGGCGGGAGCAGCGAAGAGCTTTGATGTTTTCTTTAGGTTGTGTTAGTTATTTTTTGCTTCTAGGAAGATGGAGTAGATGTACTTTTTCCTATTTCTTCACTAAATACAACTAAAATCCCTGGACATTGGATCTAAAACAAACAGGAGATGTGTCTGAAAGGTGAAGAGAAGGAGGCACGAGCAACTGGGGACCTCGGGACCTGTGAAATGACATGGTGGTGAGTTCCCTGAGTTTTCTTTTTGCTTCATTTACCCCAGGCTTGGAGCTGAGGAAGCCAGCAACCCAGAAAGGCTAATAGGAGCAGACCACTGGCCCCTGAAAAAAGCCCCAAAGAAAGCCTGCTCTCTTTAGCTGAAGGAAGAGGAAAGGGGCAGTCTAGAAAGACAGACAACTTTTAGCCAATAACTGCTCTGCTGTATTTTAGCCAAACATCTCAGAAAAAAACTGTGGTCCCACCCCTACCCGTACCAGCAAAGGCCTGGTGGAGAACCTACATTTCCCCTTCTGTGAGGCTGTACCAAGGAACGCCCATTCCCCACTGCAGTGCTGTCGGAGAAGACCCCATAGGCAACCAGGACTTGCACCTCTACTGGCCTGTACAAAAGTATCCCACTCCCCACCAACAGCGTCAGTGGACATTATATGGGGAGCCTAATTCCCTTCTTCACCCAGCAGTAAAAAGAACCCCATCTCCGGTGCTGAGTGATAGACCTGGATTTCTGGCTCCATTCGGCAGTAACAATGAGGTGACTTCCATCTCCCATCCCTCTACCCGTTCCAGAGCAGGGTCAGAGGAAGCCAGTTAAAAACAGGAATAGATAAGATCCAAAGTCTTGTAACATATTTTGATATACAGCCTTTTACTGGTTTCCCAAAACTGCTAGAACTAATTACTTTTAACTGAGTGGCTTAAAACAACAGAAATTTATTGTCTACCAGTTCCGAAGGCCAGAAGTTTAAAGTCTAGGTATTGGCACTCAAGCACACTTTCCGAAGACCCGAGGGAAGAATCCTTTCTTGAATTTTCCAGCTACTGGTGACTGTCAGCATTTCTTGGCTTGTGGCCTCACCACTCCAATCTCTGCCTCCATGATGATCCAATGGTCTCTTCCTCTTCTGTCTGCTTCTGAGTGTCTCTTATAAGGACACTTTTTACTGGATTTAGTTTCACTTGGATAATCCAGTATGATTTTATCTCAAAATCCTTAGCTTAGTTACGCTGCCAAAGACCCTTTCTCCAAATAAGGTTGCATTCACTGGATTCAGAGATTATGACATGTCTTAGAGCTACCACCATTCCACTCGCTATAACGCTTAGCCCAATTCTATTGAAACCTCAGCAGGAATTTTGTAGAAATAGACAGGATTATTCTAGAATTTATATGGGAAGGCAAAAACTTTAGAATGGCTTAAAAATTTTGAAAAGGAAGAATAAGAGGAATCAATCTTTCAGATTTCGAGACTTATTAAACAGTTACATTTATCAAGACTATATGGCCAGGCTCAGTGGCTCATGCCTGTAATCCCAGCACTTTGGGAGGCCAAGGCAGGCAGATTACTTGAGGTCAGGAGTTTGAGACCAGCCTGGCCAACATGGTGAAATGCCAACTCTACTAAAAATACAAAAATTAGCCTGGTGTGGTGGTACATGCCTGTAATCCCAGCTACTTAGGAGGCTGAGGCAGGAGAATCACTTGAATCTGGGAAGTGGGGGTTGTGGTGACCTGAGATTGCATCATGGCACTCTAGCTTGGGCAAGAGTGAGACTCCATCTCAAAAAAAAAAAAAAGACCATATGATATTGGTAGAGAGACAGACACATGGATCTATGGAACAGAATAGAGAACCTAGATAGAGACTCACACAAATATTTCCCACTGGTTTTTAACAAAAAGTTTTTTTTTAAAAAAAGCAAGAACAATGCTCTGGAGCTGTATCAATAGGCAAAAATTGAACCTCAATCTAACTTTCACACTTTACACAGAATTAATTAATACAAAATGAATTATGAACCTAAATGTTAAATGTATAACTATAAAACTGTTAGAAAAAAATGGGAGAATATTTGTAGGAAAACAGGGAAAGTATCATTAGACTTGACACCAAAAGTACAATCCATAAAAGGAAAAATTAATTAATTAGAAATGTCAAAATTTTGCTCTGTGACAGACCCTATTAAGCGGGAGAAAAGACAAGATACCTAGTGGGAGAAAATATTTGCAGACCACATATCTGACAGAGGACTAATAACTGAATATATAAAGAACTCTCACAATTGAACGGTGCAAACTCAAACAATGTAGTCAGAAAATGGGCAAAAGATATGAAGAGATAGTTCACCAAGGAAGCAAGACAAAAGGCAGTAAGCACATGAAAAGATATCCAGTATCAGTGGCCATTAGGGAAATACAAATGAAGACCACAATAAGATATTACTATCCAATCAGCTGAACTAAAACAAAAAATAGTGACAACAGCAAATGCTGTTGAGGATGCAGAAAAACTGGGTGACTTCTACATTGCTGGTGGGAGTATAGAATAGTTCAGACACTCTGAACACAGCTTGGCAGTTTCTTAAAAAACTAAACATGCAACTACTGTATAAGGCAGCAATCACACCCCTAGACATTCATCCTAAATAAATGAATATTTATGTTAATACAAAAATTTATATGTGAATGTTTATTGCAGCTTTTTTGTAGCAGCAAAAACTGGAAACAACCCAGATGTTACTCAAAAGGTGAATGGTTAAGCAAACTGGGATACAGCGATAATATGGAATACTACTTAGTAATAAAAAGGAACACACTACTGATGCTTGCATCAAACTGGATTAATCTCCAGAGAATCATACTGAGTGAAAAAAAATGATCCCAAAAGGTTACATACTGTATGGTTCCATTTATATATCAGTCTAGAAATGACAAAATTATTAGAAATGGGGAATAGATTAGTGATTGTGCAGGGTTAAGGAGAAGGTGAAAGGGCAGGGGCTGTGACTCTAAAAGAGCAACACGAGGCATTGATGCCAATAGCTGGTTATGATGTGCCATAGCTTTGCAAGATGTTACCACTGAAGAGAACTTGCTAAAGAGTAAAGAGGATTGCCTATATTATTTCTTATAATTGCTTGGGAATCTACAATTGTCTCAAGGAGTTGAATTAAGAAATCTGAAACCAACTTTAAAATGATGTTTTTGTATTGCTTTCAAAATTAAAAATAAAATAAGTGACCTATTGGGAATATATACTTAACACATATTACAGAGGATTAATATTATTATGATAGCATGATCTTTATGTGATTAAGAAAAGAGCAGACAACTGAATAGAAAAGTAAGAAAAACAAGAAATTCTCAAACTAAGAAATGCAAATGGTCAGCCATAGTGTGACCATAAGCCCATTCACTGACCCTCCAGTCAGCACCTACTTCTGTTCTTAAAATACTCCAGATTGGGCTTATGCTTGTAGTCCCAGCACTTTGGGAGGCCGAGGTGGGCGGATCATAAAGTCAGGAGATGAGACCAACCTGGCTAACATGGTGAAACCCTGTGTCTACTAAAAATACAAAATTTAGCTGGGCATGGTGGCACATGCCTGTAATCCCAGCTACTTGGGAGACTGAGGCATGAGAATCACTTGAGCCAGGGAGTCGGAGGATGCAGTGAGCTGAGATTGTGCCACTGCACTACAGCCTGGCAGCAAAATGAGACTACATCTCAAAACAAAACAACAAAAACCTCCAGATTGGAAAACAAATGATAGGATCACCTTACTAATAAACAGATAAAAAGATGTTCACCTTTTTCAGTAGTGAAAGAAACGTGAACAAAGTTATTGTTTTTCCCTATCAGCTGTTAAAGAATAAAGGTTTGCTAATTCTCAGTTGCAGCAGTGTGGGAAAGGTATGTGCTTATGCTGTCCTAGTGAGTATACAAATAGACTCAGCTTTTTGGGAGGGTAATTTTCAACATGTTTTTAAAAACCTTTAAAAATATATTCCCATCAACAACAATTCCATTTCTAGAAAATGAGACAAAAAGATGAATCCTCAAAGATGTTCATTGAAATGCTGTATATACATAAGAAACCAAGCAGCAATGTTCATTAGTTAGGAATTAGCGATGGAATGCTTACATAAGTAACAATACACACATACATGTGTATTTGATGAAATATGAAGCCATCACACACACACACACACAGGAGGTATATACCAGATATTAATTTACCATGTCTTGGTAAACGGGATACTTGTTAAATGCTTACTTTCTTCTTCATTCTATCCTGTATTCCTAAACTATTTTCCAAAGGCATATAATCACAATACAGCAAATCTGTTTTTAAAAGAACAAAAAAATTCTACCTGGAGGATCAAGGTAGCCTCAAGAAGCTGAAGTGAAGCAAGAAAACTCAGTGTCACATAGGAAAGTGGCCTTCAGGGTGCGGAAACTGATTCAGCATCTAAGAATATTGTTAGGGCTGGGCCTAGCTAGCTTGAAAAATATGGTCACCTTACTGTTCTGTTTTTGAATGCAGTAGGTCTGCATTCAAAATTAGAATACATAAAATAGGTATTTTATAAACAATAACATGTAATGAAAATGTTGGTTATAATTCTTATTAAAAGTGGCCTCTCCATGCTACTAAGATTTAAGGGCTGCTCTAAAACTGATGAGCCAGCTGGATCTTTGCTGCCCATGAACCAGGTCCTCTGTGCTCAGTTTACATTGACCTTTGGCTATCCTTGGGTGCCACAGTGAGATGTCATGTAGTGTGGTACCAAAAGCGAAGATTTAGGCAATGTTTAAAACATGGGCTTGACTTCCAGGAAGATGGCGGGGTAGGAGCAGCTCAAGATTACAGCTCTCAGTGAAGGCGCAGAGGGTGAGTCCAGGCCACATTTCCAGATGGATCTTTGTTGCCCACAGAATGGGGAAATTTTCAGGTGTAGGAGAGACACGGGATGCCAGCACAGCTGTTTTGGCTGGCACGGCCATTTTGGCCAGTGCCGCAGCACAGCGGCACTCTGCACAAAACACGGTCTGGGTGCCCTGTTAAACCGGCAATCTGAGATTTGGGAGGGCAGATTAGCATATCCATCTGATTGAACGGGACTTGGACACTGAGCCAGACCAGGAGATTCCCAGGAGGCGAACTTTGAGCCTGCACAGTGGGTCGCTACACAGGAAATCACACAGATCCTGGTGCCCTAACAGCAGGCGATTGAAATACCTGGGAGAGAGTCAACCGTTCAACTTAGAAAAAAAAAAAGGGCTCTGAGGCAGCGAGCCAGGTGATCAGGTTTGGCAGGTCCCACCCCCACAGGGACAAGCAGGGTGGTGATTTGATATGCCCGGGGTTGAGAGTTTCACTGTGGACACAGCTGAGCCCCGGACGGTGCAGCTCGGTGGGGGAGGGGCGTCTGCCATTGCCGAGGCATTCCGCCCCTACAGAGGTACACTCCCATTGCTGACGCAGCCTGCCATTGCCGAGGCAACTGGCCATAACAGAGAGACTCCACCAATACAGAGGCAACAGAGCAAAGCCCACAACAGCAGGACGGAGCCCACGGCAACAGGGCGAAGCCCACGACAGCAGGGCGGAGCCTCGGCAGGCAAATAGTGACTAGACTGCCACCTAGCTGGGCAGGACAGTGCAACGGATACTCACAAATAAAGCCCTAACTCCCCAAGACAGAGCATCTGAGAAAAAAAAGGGGCTTTATGAGTTCTGCTGCAGCAGACTTACACATACCAGCCTAGCAGCCCTGAATGAACAACGGAGCTCACAGCTCAGCACCTGAGCTCCAATAAAGTACAGACCGTCTCCTCAAGCAGCTCCCTGACCCCTGTATATCCAAAGAGTCACCTCAAAAAGGACTGATCAGACTGACATTTGGCGGGCATCATTCTGGGACAAAGATAGCAGAAGAAGAAACTGGTAGCATCCCTCATTGTTCTGCAGCTGCTACAGGTGTACCCCAGACAAGCAGGGCCTGGAGTGGACCTCAGCAGTCATACAGCAGAGGGGCTAGACTGTTAGAAGGAAAACTAAGCGACAGAAAT
>CM052652.1:1992613-2013260 GCA_028533165.1 Leontopithecus rosalia
GGATAGCCTGGGGAGAAATGCCAAATGTGGGTGAAGGGGAAGAAGGCAGCAAAACACACTGTCACGTGTGTACCTATGCAACTATCTTGCATGTTCTGCACATGTACCCCAAAACCTAAAATGCAATTAAAAAAAATAAAAAAAAAACATGGGCTCAAATTCCAATGGACCCATTTGTTACCTTAGAAAACCTGGGCAGGTTGTTGTAATTCCCTGAACTGCTGCTTCATTCACTGAAAATTGAAGAAAATAATGATTCTCATATTACAGGAGTGTTCTGAGGATCTAGCGACACAGGTCATGTGGAAGGGCTTGGCCAATGCACATCTGCACAGCTCAGCTAGGACGATTAGAGAGGCAGCATTCATGCCAGGAAGAGCATGGGCGCTCCAGTTAGAAGCCGGAGTGGCCACTCTAGTCACATGAACTGGATAAGTTAAACTCTAAACTTCTGTTTTCTTGTTTATAAAATAGATATAATAGCTTCCTCATAGTGTCTTCCATGAGAACTAACTGAGATAGTGAGGGAGGGAAGAAAACCCACATTTATTGAGCATCTGCTTTGTGTCAGGCACAAACCAGGTTCTCTTCTATGACAGTAAGCAAAAAAATGTAAGGCATATTTTCCCCCAAATTATCCTTTGATCTAGAGAGCTTTGCCTTACATTCAGGTCCTTACAATGTTTCTTATGTTATGGAATGTTCTGTTATTTTATTTTATATTTTTCAGTTTTATTTGAGACAGGGTCTCGCTCTGTTGCCCAGGATGGAGTGCAGTGGCGTGATCATGGCTCTCTGCAACTTCAGCTTGCTGGGCTCAAGCGATCCGTCTGCTTCAGCCTCTAGCGTAGCTGGGACAACAGGTGCGCACCACCACACCCAGCTGATTTTTAAATTTTTTGTAGAGACAAGGTTTCACTATATTAGCCAGGCTGGTCTCAAACTCCTGGGCTCAAGCAGACCTCCCATTTTGGCTGCCCAAAGTGCTGTGATTATAGGTGTGAGTCACTGCGCCTGGCCAGTTATTTTAATTTTGAATAACAAAGTACCATTTGGGAAAGGCATACTAGAACAAAATGACTCAGTGGTGCTGATTTTTGAGACACAGAGGTAATCAGATGGGACCTGTGAAACAGGAAGCCTAAGCACCGAATCAGAAGCATCACTCCAGGGTGGTGAGCCAGCCCATGAGGAGCCTGATCTGCAGGGGCATTACCCAGCATTCCGTACATCTTCAGTGAAATAATTTCTTTGGTAATACGAATAGTGTCAAGACTGTTGAGGAGTTTGAAATATTGCACTGGCTTCACTCTCCTCTATGAACAAAGCACAAGAAGGTGGTATATCTAGACCCACCATCCACCAAATTATTATGGTCTCTGTCCCTTGCTTCGCAGAGGACCCTCTTGCCTGATCCCACCCAGAACTGTCCAGCAATCTCCTAGGACTATGGAGACATCTGCCCCAGCTTGAGTCTTTAATGCACAGTGCTTGCTTGACTGCCTAGGCCAGAGGGGGTCTTCCCCAAACTGCTGAACAAGTTGACTGTGCATTTGTGCTTCCTTGTCAATATGCATCTATATGTCACATGGGGTTCAATCAGACATTTTTGAGGTCATAGGGGAGGGGATTTATAGTTCCCCACATGTCTCTAACCTCAAGAGGCTAGCAGTAGTTACAAAAAGAATCTGAGGCCGGGCGCAGTGGCTCATGCCTGCTAATCGCAGCACTTTGGGAGGCCGAGGCAGGCGGACCATCCTGGCCAACATGGTGAAACCCTGACTCTACTAAAAATGCAGAAGTTAGCTGGGCGCAGTGGCGTGCACCTGTAGTCCCTGCTACTCAGGAGGTTGAGGCAGGAGAATCGCTTGAACCCGGCAGGCGGAGGTTGCAGCGAGCTGAGATTGTGCCACTGCATTCCAGCCTGGTGATACAGCAAGACTCCATGTCAAAAAAAAAATCTGAAATTTTCTGAATGGCTAAATTTGCTTAAGTCAGAAGGCAACATTGTCTGTTTCTCCCCAAAACTAGAAACTCCTTTAAAGGTAGGGATCATGACATTTTCTTAGCTTCTTTAGAATGCTAGAATTTGTACTAGCTTTGTACAAAAGTAACATAGGAAGCAGATATGTTTGCTGACTTAAAGTGTGGGATTTGGAAAAAAATTTCCTATGTTCTAACCCTGTCTTTTGCGTACAGTGAGAGACTTTGGGGAAGTTGCTTAAGCTCACTTTGCTTCAGTTTCCTCCTCTCTAGAATTCAAGTGGTAACAACAGTACCCACTTCATAGACTTCTAATGCAGATTAGTAGATATGTAGAGCTCAGAACAGTATGTGACCTTCAATAAAAGTTACTCTCAATAAGTAGGTGTAAAATGTTGGTTATGTAAATTAATAGTAGCAGTACAGAGTTCTGGCAGTTGCACAAGAGCTCTGTTGAGGCCAGCTATTATTGTGCAATTAGTTGCCATAAATCTCTTACCACTTCCAAGATATGTATCCCTGTCAAGAAATCCACCTGCACCTCACACTAAGCCACCGCTGGCAGGATTGCAAGGAATCCACCAGCCAGCCAGCCTCTCTGTCTCTGGTTCCCGCTTCTCACAAGACAGCTCAGTGCTTTCTGGGAAAGCCACCTGGAATCCAATCCCAACTCACTCCTAATAGGTCCTGTTTTTTCCTCACCAAGTGACCGCCCCACCAGGATGCTGGTGATTACAGTTGGCAGTATTCTTCTTTGTTCCATTCCATCTCATTACTTAACTTTCCTCCTTCCCCCAGCCATGCTAAGTGATTCCCAGAATGTGAACCTGAATATGGTTACTGTCAACTCTTGGAAGAGGCTTTTTTGCATCGGAGCTGGGTTTGGCAATGGTTCTGTGGTTAGGCTAACACGTGGGGTGCTTGTATAGTTGCAGCATCATATGGGTTTATACACGTCGAAAGGCACCAGCACATGCACACAGGATCCACATGGGGTGGTGTACATACCCCACTGCACATACACACATTCGCGCCCCTTCTCTTCTTCACACAAGGTTCAGACTTATCCTGAAAAGACCTGACATAGAGACCAAGGAGTGGAGCCTCAGAGCGCAATCCACTGAAATTCTTCCATCCTGTTGCTCCATACGTGCTTTCAAGAAGCAGGGCCCCTACCCTGATGTTTATTCTCTTCCTCTCGCCCCCTTGGCTCCCACCCTTTCCTCCGCCACTCCTGGGGAGGTTACACCATGCGGGTACAAGGCTAGGGTGTATGAGTGCATGCTCAGTATGATGACTCCCTCTAAATGCAGCCTTCAGGCCCTTTGTGTCCCACTGGGAGGGAGTCAGAACATGGTCCTCCCACACTGACAGTCCACCCATCAGCCCCGGGCTGTGGTGGTAAGGATAGGCACAGGGCAAGGCACATTCCAGACTAGAAAGCTGAGATTCTATCTTCTCAGGGCTGACTTCTTTACTCTGGTTGCTGCTTGTTTTAGGAGGCTGTGCCCCTAAAACCTCTAAGCAGAGGCTTCTGGCTTCCATATCCTGGACATCGTCCAGCTTGTTAGACAAATCCCTGGGCTTGGTTCATGTCACTCTGTAACTGACGTGGCTGGTGTTGCATGCCGAGAGAGCAGGCAGGAGTACGGTCTCCATGAGGAGGAGGAAAGGTCTCTCCTCTTTTTCTAAGATGGTGACAAGATGGCCTTCACACACAGGAGGCTATTTAACAGTTGGTGTCTACGGCCATCCCAGTGTGTCTCTGTAAATAGAGAGATTTCCAGAAAAACCTTCCTAGCGAATTTGTTTATCAGTCTCTTAAACAGTGTTGAGTGGAAGGGAGAAGCAAGGCGGTGTTAGCTTTCCACCAGTAAGTGACAGGCATGGCTGCTAAATGAGACAACGGAGATGTTAGTGAGCCTGAGTAGGTGAACTCTTCATCAGAGAGCAATGAGGAATAAATATTGTTCAAGAGCTGTGGCTTCCTTCATCTTGCATGTATGTTTTTTCTCCAACTAATTATGTCCTGGCTTTGGCAAGAGAATGGATAATGCAGGTAAGACGTGTTTGTATTCTGGTCGTCAAGGAGACAGGGAATCTGTTTGCTTAGTTTAACGCATAGGTACACTTAGTAAGCACACCCAGCGTTTAGATTTCTGGACCTTTACCAAATCTCTACATCTCTGCCCCAAGTCTATCTTGAGTTTAGTCATTTGAAGCATATTCTCTTTATGTTTCTCTTATTTCCATCACTCCCTCAGCCTACAAAACTGCTGACATAAAATGAAATCCCTTGTGGTGAGAGAGTTTCAGCCAGCAGGAGATTCTGCCCGATGTCGGCAGCCTCTAGAACGACAGCAAAGAGAACATCTACAGCTCAGCTCCCAGCACCCTTTCCTCAGACTGCAGATCGGTTCAAAGGACAAGCGACTTACGTGGAATGACATGGTTGTAAAAGGCTGGAGTGAAAGGGGCTTGGAGCCAGAGAGGAACATGCTGGACTTGAGGGCAAGAAGGCTGAAGCATAGCTGTTGGTTGGTATGACAACATCGAGTGTTGTCAAATGCAGGTCAGAACGGAATTCAGACCAAGGAAGGAGAGAGGATAAGATGTGAGGGAACACGATAGCAAAGGGTCTTGGATCCAGGTGCTGGGATGCCAAGGTTTGCCCGGCAGGATGGTGGGACCAGCTAGGTGAGCCTGGTCAGCTATTCTGTTTCTCCTGGGATCACTTTCCGTGGAGCCTGCTTCCCCTCAGTCAGTGGGTAAGCCACTACAGAGCCATAACTAGACTCCTCGGGAGTGTTCCTCAGGCCTCATTAGCCACAGACCCAACTGCAGACCAGATTTCGCCTGCTCAGCTGCATGCCTCTGTGGGATCCTGGTCTTCCTTTCACCGTCTGAGCCCACCGAGCCACCCCACGCCCTGCCTCAGTATCTCTGAGAGTTCCAAGGCGGTGTCTCCTGTGCTCGGTGGTCAGCTCAGCTACATGGGCACTGCATACTATCTTTGTGGTCTGCTCTTTTAAAGGATCCCAAACGAAGTTGCTTGGGCTACAGACGTTTTGTGGATCAGGTTTGAGTTACACGTAATCCTTTCTTTCCGGACACACTCAGCCACCACCAAAATGGATAGCTAGGGTGAAGCCCAGCTAAAGGCACTCCTCTCTCTCTCCCATTATCCTCCTTCTCTAGGATCCGACCTCCTTGAGAAGAAACACCATTTGCCTTTCTCCTCGTTGGCTTTCTTTTATCCTCTCCTACGCTTTAGAGTTCAACAGTTGAGGAGGCACGTTCAAGCAAATAGATTTTTGCAGATGAACAAGTCAACAGATAGAGTTATATTCTGAAGGTTTTGCATAAATCAGGGGAGGAGATGAAGGGTTATGCACAGAAAACCCCTCCAGGAGACGTGAGTCGGGTCAGACAGAGAAGGAGCTGAGGGCTGCGATTACTGGAGATGGGGAAGGTAGATGACCTAGGTGCTTTTACAGCAACCTGGGCTTTCCTCCGAATCGCCTGCCACGGTGATGGGATCTTGCTATTGCTCTTTCAGCTGTCTTACACTCATCTAGGAGCGTCAGAGACTGAAGCTTTAGTGTTAGAATCCAGCTCAGTTCCTGATATGGGAGAGGCGTTCAAAAGAGAAGAAAGGCTCGGGCAAAGATCTGGAGACAACAAGGCAAATCACAGGCCAGAAGCAGTCAACAATGTTGCTTTGTTTAGAACAATAAATACACATAAGGAAATGACTCGAGTGCTTCACTTGACTTAACAGTGAGTCAGAAGCCAAAATCAGTCCTGAAGGGTGGATCTGACAACAGGCCTCAAGAGTTAATTTTTAGGTGTTGTGTGTGTTGCGGGGCACAGGGAGGGAGACAGGAGGAAAGAGGCTGTGGGCTGAGGAACCCACCAATGAGGTGCTGCAGGAAGTTAGCATGAGACAAGGGAGGTCAGCCGTGGAGGGGCACTTATGGGACTAGAAGGGAGGAGCGGGAGGTAGGGTGAATGAGCAGGAATGAAACCTGGACTGTATGAAAGACCCAGAGAGTGGGTTTACTCATTTGCTCCTTTGCCTTTCCTTCCCACATCCACCCCTGACTTCTTCAGCACTGGGTGTGCAAGTGCCTGCTCAGTGATCATCTCTGCTGGCTGTAGGGCAGCAGCCAGAGAGGACACCACAAGCCTCCAGAGGGTGGCCATGCAGCACAGTGTGGACTTGAGATTCCGTCTGCACTGGTTCACGTCCCGACTCTGTCTGTGTGGTCCTGGGCAATTTATTTAATTTCTCTCAAGCCCGTTCTCCCCATTGGATAATGACCAACTCCATCGGGTTATATGGAGGACTGTCTGAGGTAATGCGCTGAACTAACAAACACTAGCTATAAACACGAATGTCTGTGAAGCACCTGCCTATGTGTTAGGCACTATGATAGACGTCAGGGTGCCAAGACAGATAAGACCTCATCTTGTCCTCTAGCACCCCAGACAACCTTAGGGGAGGGGAGGGGAGGGAAATTCGCAAACTACAGTGTGTACTGTAATGTGGTAAATAATCTAATAGAAGGATGACGTTTGTGCCATGAAATTCAGACAAAGGGATTAATGGGGCTTGGGGAGTTCGGGCAGAAGCCACAAAGGAAATAGTAATTGAACTGGGCTTTGAAAAGGAGTAGAAATTTGGAAGGCGAGTGGAGGGAGAAAGCAAAAAGAATTTCAGATAAAAGGAACATTATGAACAAAGGGAACATCACAGACAAAAGGGACGTCATGTACAAAAGAGCAAAGGCTAAGGACCCACCGCCCTTGCCGGGTTTTCTCGGGGATGAGCAGAGACCACGTGCAGGGCAGTGGGGCCACAGGTACAGGAAACAGCAACCGACCAGTTTCCTCCCTGTCTGTGCTGAACTCCACTTATATCTTCTTCAGAAAACCTACAGCTCAAACCAAGAAAATGAAGACACATCTCAAAAAAGAGGAGAGAGAAAGCAGGGGTCCTAAGCCCGGGTTTTGTAACCATATTAATGAGTAAATGAGGAGAGAGTGAAGTGAGTGTCCGCAAAGGAGGCTGACAGAGGTCAGCTGGGGTGAGAGGAGCAGAAGCAAAAGGTTCGTGTCACATAAACCAAAGGAGGAGAAGGCTCAGGAATGAGTTTGGTCAGTTATGTCAAATGCAATGAGAGGTCAGAAATGGAAGAATGTTGCCAGGCCTGCTTCTAGTGGCCTTCAGCGGTCTCCTTGGAAATTTCCATGGTAACAGTGGCTGTTGTGCAGGGCCTGGCCCTCCAGTGTGTGCCGCAGATCAAGGGACATTTCTTCTTCCCCTGGCACCCCCACTTGCCCTCTGCACCCCCACCCCGGGACACCACCAGGTCCATAGTATAGGTAGCTTCCAGAGAGGTAGCTGGAAGAGGGAACCCCAGCCCTATCCACCAGTCATCTCACGGAAGGCCCCAGCCACTCCCCGCGGAAGGCCCCAGCCACCTGAGCCTTCTGGAAGGCTTTGGCCTCAGGCAGGAGAATCTCACTGTCATGAAAGACAGCTGCTTCACACAAGCCATTCAGCTGAGGGGCACAATGAGTTAAGACGAAAACAAAGCAAAGCAAAGGCTCCTTATGTATGTGGTTGGGGTTGGTCTTCAAACTGCCTGGTAATGCAATTCTCCCAGGAGATGACTTTAAGAGACTCAGACTGCAAATATTTAATGACAAGTAGACTTGTTTTCAAGATAAAGTCCTACAAGACTGGGTCACTCAGAAATGCACTGGTAAGTAGTGAGACCACATTAAATCCTTACAATATCCACCTATTCCAGCACCTACGGTGAAACTCAGGGAGCTGACAGTTCCCGAAAACTGCATATCAGTGGGTTTGCCCTTGCTTGACTCTTATGTTAATGCACAGGGTATGGACTCCCTCTGCTTCATAGTGGAAACCCTGAAAATAGAAATTACATGTGAAAATACGGTAATACAGTGGAGAAGTCAAACATAGTATATTCCCTTCTTTCTTGCCTCCTCCTCTTTACTCCCCAAATTGCCTCATATTTTCTAAAATTTTAACAGTGAATCGATTAATGTAAACTAATACGTTAATGTTTAATTCACTTTTGGTTTGCCAGGCATTGAAAACTTTGAACAAATTCGACTTAAAGATAAAAGGTGGATAGAAATCTTAATACAGTTTTGGTGGGGAAAAAAGGCGAAAGCAAAGGATAAAGGAGGAAGTCGTCCCATCAGGGACTGAGCTGTATTTTCACTGGTTCTCATTCTGCTGTATCTTTCTCACTTGCTAGTCGGTCACCAAATATGAATCTAGCATCTGCTAATTGCAAAGCAGAGTACTTAGCCTGTGGGAGTACAATCAAGCAGAATGATAGTCTAAAACCCCTTCATCTTCACCTATCTCAGAGAGCCTTTCCTGGCTCCAAGACTAGGTGAGGGCACCCACTGTGTCTTGTGCAACACCCTGTGTGTTTTTGTGTCTATTTCACAACAGCTAACCTACTTGTGTTTTCTTGATCAATATGCGTCTCCCCACAAATTGTAAGCTCCAAGAGGACAATGATTCTCGGTAAACCGATCCCATCTGGAACATCTCATACGCTGCCTGAACACAGAGTAGGTCTTCAATACACAATGCATGAACGGATGAAATGAGCAAACAGTGGAAGACAAACACAATTTCTAGGTTATTAAGATGATGAATTCATCCCTCTTCTGGAACAGCAATGAAAGGTCCTTCAAACATTAGCTCACTCCCCCACTCCTCGTCTATTCTTCTTTTCTTTTCTTTCTCTCTTTCTTTTTCTTTCCTTCTATTCTTTCTTTTTTTTTGCTTCCCCTATTACTTCCACGTACCTCACTTGCCACCCCTCCCACCAGTCCCTCAAATTTTAAAAGAACATCATCATCAACAACAAAATGCATTCTGTCTGCATCCTGCATCCTGGAGGAGGTGGTGGTGTCTTCACGGACTGCACGAGCACAAGCCCACATCCTTGGCTGTGCTTCCTGGGGTTTTTACGTAATAGGAACATGTTGATTGGTATGTTCTCAGTTTGGAAAGAGAAGCCATGCCTTGTTGTGGCTTTGAGTTCAGACCATTTCCTTTCATCTTTGAAGATGGCAAATGCTATAAACAAAGCCAGTCAAAGTGAGCCTGAATGCTTCAAGCTCTAGGCAAGGCAGGAGGAATGCTGTGTGGTGATACCGTTTCGAGAGAGACGGTAATTGCTGTACTGGAGAGCCGATATTTGCAGAACTCAATTGTGTGGCGTCCGACTGAGTAAGTTAGCAAAATAAAGACAGATGGCAATGGATTAACTCCAACACGCCCACCAAACAATGGCAGCCAAAATGGAGAACTGCGGTGTGCTCTCAAAAACGCTCTTTCTGGGAGAGTTCACCCATTGCCTCAATTAGATGCCACCTAGTGACTGACCAAAACATTGCATCTTGCCGTGCCCTGTATATTTAGGACACAGCTTAAGGAGACTGTGCCATCGACTGGCTTTGTTTTCAAAAGACAGGGAGAAATACTGTGTCACGGCAGACTTGAAACTTACAGTTCGATGTTTAGTTCACTGAGAAATAATGGTTGAAATCTCTGTTCTTCCTTGTATGCTTAGAGGAAAACAGAAAAACAAAAAAGAAAACAAATCCTGCAAGGCAGGCACTGCGTTTGATTTAGAAATGCATGACCTAGATAGAGAAAAACGTGAGGGTAGTTTGTACATTCTGATCCTGGCTTTATACAACGGAAACTGAGGACGGTAAACCATTTCATTTCATCTCACAGTTTGAATTGATTATCGAGGCTCTCTGGACTGTGAGGAACTATGAGGTGAACTCCAGGGGTTGGGGTTGGGACCCCGTGGTCATTGATGATTGTCTGTCACGCTGCAGAAGAGGAGAGTGGTGGAATCTGGATCCTTACTGCAACCGTACATCAGGCTAGGAAATCTCCTAATTTGTTTAATCATGAGTGTTTAGAGAAAGAGTTCTCTGTATTCCTGAGAGTCTGAGGGCAGAAGCTGAAACGGGCATAGAACATATAGAAAAGATGATACTTTTCCATCTAAAGGAGAGATGAAGGAATAATACAAGCAACTTTGTTAGGATCTAGCAAACTAAGGTTTCATTACGTTTGCCCCTCATTGTGGAAGGCACTGCTGGGTTGGCGGTTTGCACCAGTACCTTATATAATTCCGTCCTGGGGTGCCAAGAGCTTTGTAATGAAACCCAGGTTCCTAACTATAGGATGTGTTTTTGAAGTGAGGGTCTAGACAATTTCAGTGACTGGCCCAGAGCATGAGGTTGAGAAGGGAAGGAACTTTAGTTCCCAGGCTCCTCAGCCACCACCTACCATGCTGGGCTAATGCTGCATCCCTTGCTTTTCCCTAGCAGTCACCTTCTCAGTGCTCCTGGCTAAAAGAGAGATCCTTTTCTCTTTTGGCCCTCAACATCCATTGGTGACCAGCAAACAGTGCCAGCTATGTCTACAGATCGGGGGGCCGTGCAGTGTAGAGGGTCAGGTAGTTGTGTGGTTCATTGGTCAAGGTCTGCCCAACAAAGTCCATATGTCGGGGTAAGAACCGGGGTCCCCAGCGGCTATCCTTCTGTTTTCTCAAGTAACTCCTTAGATGCCCATGTCTTTTGAGCTCAGTTTATTACAGAGCAGAAAGCCGCACACACAGGCTTCAAATTGTTCAGGCTTTTCTAGTTTTAATTCAACGTAACACTCATTGATGAACTGAATGCTTACCACATGCAAGACACTGTGCATGTGGACCCAGGAGTCAAGACCCAGGAGCCAGACAAGGGTTCTAGCTTCAGCCCTGCATAGTTATTTTGCTGTTGGAATTCTCTGCTTCCACTTCAGTTGAATGAGAATCCTGAGCTCAAGTAAACCCTCTAAATTTCTTTCTTAATCTAAAGCTTTACGGCTTTATGAAAAGAACACTTGAAAAATGAGGCTTGGTTCCAGATTTGATGTGTTAAAATATGATAATTTTATTGTTTCTTCATTCAGAAATATTTTTTTGAGTGCCAACTAATGTGTGATGAATAAGACAAAGCCCCTGACCTTACAGAGTCTACAGTCTACTTGGGGGCAACAATGGAAGGACCTAACAGTAGATGCACAATAAAACGTACCAGATGTGCTATGAAGACATGAGGCAAAATAAGGAGAGAAAGGGAGAGTGACCAGGGAAAGCCCCTCTGACTGATGTGGGGGAGAGGGCTACGTGAGGTCTGGAGGGAGAACTGGGCAGAGATAGGTGCAAACGTGGGGGCTCTAGGGGAGAGCAGGCTTGGCACACTTGGACAATAGCAAAGGGGCACTTAAATAAATAGTTTACTCATCGCTACATGCAACCCACTCATCTGAGGAGCCTAGAACAGCACCCTCAAGGAGACTGTAGTTGGTGAATGACCCGCTTTGTGCCAGGCACTATCCTAGGCGTTAGAGGGCACAGAGATGAGAAGGAGACACCACCTGTGTGTGAGAAGTTCACGTTTTAATGAACAGTTAGGAATGCAGGGATAAGAGAACAATATGATGAAAGAAGCACTGTGAGTAAAATTATGGCTGAGGGCGATGGGAACCCAAAAGGGAAGGTTGAGCTCAACACTTCAGCTGCATCTTGCAGGATAGAGGGGGAATTGGATAGGCTGGGGATCAGGGACTGGAGGCTGCAAGGGCAGGCACACATGGAAATATAAGACATGACTGGGAAATAATGCATCAAGGTCCAGGTTGGCAAAGCACAGGGCAACAAGACTTTATCATCAATAAAACCAGAATGGCTTTTGTGTCTCATCTGCTTTGATGTGAGTGTCATGTTTGGACTTTATTCTGTATGTCAGTGGTCCACAATATTCATTCCTAAGGACTCTCTTTTAATATTTTATTCCCTATAGCTTGCATGTCTTCATAGATTTGTTTTTAGTCCCCCCAAATATTGCAATTAGTAAGAAGTAACTAATTTGTTTCTCTATTCAAAAAAGTCATCCAGCCTTCATGACTTCCAATCAGAGCCACAGAAAGCATGAAATATAGCATGTTACTATACTGAGTTGATCAAATCAGTCCCATGCCCCAACCTGGCTGCAAGGGAGGCTGGAATATATGGGGATACACAAGGAATATTTGTTCATCGCTAACTGCCTCTGCTACATGGCATAAAGGTACAGTTTTGTCCCTGGATTCTTGAAGTTCAGAGGAGTCTTCAGTTGAGAATCCTACTCTTTAAGAAGCATAGGAATGACAGGATCGGTTTGTTTTCCAGAAAGATCACTCGGGTGGAAGGTCAGACAATGGACTGTCTGTGTAGACTGGAGGCAGGAGGACCAGTTGGGAAGTTCTTCATCCTCCAAATAAGAGGCGGAAGGCCTGACTCAACACATTGGTAGTGGAATGGAGCAGGGAACAGGCTCAAAAAAGAGTCTGGGGTTAAAATCCTCAGTGTTGATGGCTAGCTATGCCATGCATGGGAATGAGGTGTCAGAGTGAATTCTTGGGTTCCTAGGCTGGATGAGTCAAAGGCACTGTGATGACTACAGCATGAGTCAGCAAGAGAGGTAGCTCACGCCTGTAATCCGAGCACTTTGGAGGCCAAGGCGGGTGGATCACCTGAGGTCGGGAGTTCAAGACCAGCCTGACCAACATGGTGAAACCCCGTCTTAAAAAAAAAAAAAGAGAGAGAGGCAGGGCCAGGCAGGCAGCACCCTCTTCCCAGCGCACAGGAATAATGGCTGTCAGTTCTTCTTCTTTCCTTTCTGACCTGATAATTTGCCATACTCCTTTCCCAGCCCAGAAAACACAGGTCTGAGTCACAGTGGTGGGAATGCAAAAGTCAAGACACCAGAGTAAGGGGAGACCTGGCTAGAAGTTTTGGATCCAACCCAGGCATCAAAGGCGATCTTAGCTCCACGCAACTAGGCGTGGGTGCTCTGTTGACTGCCTGGGTCAAAAGCACTCACAACAGCCGCCGTGGTCATCCCCTGGTGCTCCTTCTTCTCTTTCATTCACTTTCCTTTATCAAGTTTCTTCTTTCTGGACTCTTCCCCCTTGTCCCTACTGACCTTGCCAATTTGCACCAAGCATTATAGCAATCCCTTCAATCACTCTGGGAATACCGTAATCAAATGTATTCGTGTACTTAATTCAGAAATCCAGTCTGTTCTATCTCCCATTACACAGTAGCCTCATCTGTGGAGAGACCATGCCTTCCCAACTGCTGCAAAATAGCTGTCTCGCCCCTTTCAATAAAGGGGCTATACTCGTTCATAAAGTTAGCCTACTCTGGACATCAGAACCCTGAATGCAAAAATCAACTGCATTTCTTCTCTTGAAGCATCTTCTTCTTAGCAGAATCTGCATGTTAGGGTTTCTTTGAACTTTATATAGGCAATTAAAAAATTTGAGATAAATTGAAACCATACTTAGAAACCAACTCTGCCCAGTTTACTCAAAGTCCATTCTGTTTACTCAATATGATGAGCTATGAGTAACACATAATACAGTGTAATGCTATAGCCACAGTGTGGGCCCCTTATGATGGAAATCATAAGAGAATAGGCTTGGGCATCAGGGAAAACTTGGTGCTTGGGTTAGAACTCTGCCATGCAGTGCATCTTACAGAGCTTCACGATCTTTATTGGCAAATGAGGGATCCTACAAGGCTCATGGCAGTAGCTGTGCTCAGCTTAAGCCTATGATACGCAGAGCACCTAGTGCAGGCCTTGAAGAGGAAGAAACACTCCACAGAAGGGAGCCCTTGCTGCGGTTATTCATCCATTCCCTTCCTGACCACACTATGGTGTGACCTGAAATGTTTCTGGCTTCCGTCTTATCTGGGTCCTGCTTGCTTGTTATCACCCCGACTTTGGGTTCTTCACCGATCCTTATCCGAGCCTCACACCAGCCTTAATGGGCTCATCGCTTCCTAGCCTTAGGATTAATGGCGAAGATTTGTCTGTATTTTGTTTGCTCAAAACTTGAACCTAAACGTAGTCTACATCAACTGCTTTTGTACATACAGACTGGACTCCTCATGTTTCTATTTGCTGCTCTATGAGGCCAGGCGAATACTGGAGGAAAAACATGCTTCCGGTTCTCCCAGAGCTCCCTGGGAATATTTTGTGGTGGAGGAAGCAGAGCCAGAGAAACGTTTTCAGCTTGAAATAAATAATTACACCGCTCATAGATACATTAACGTAAGGACTCAGCTTATTACGAATTATTCATGTTGGCTACAGAGAAGCCGGGGTTAAACCTGGACTATTGTTGCCTTGCTGCACTTACTTCACCCATTTGCATGTGTAGGAGCAGTGAGCACAAGGCTGTGTGGTATGGCCAGCACGTAAGATTCTGTTCCGCACATTTGGTATGCTCCTGATACAGTTTAGGTGTTCAAAGCCGCTCCGTATAGCCTTTCAAGAAAAGGATCTATAGAAATACACCAAAGCAAACAAATACACACCAACGTTACATGACGCATTTTTTTCCACCTGGGCTTACCTACAGTGTCTTGGCATCTTTACAGTTCTTCGCACTTTTGATTTCCTTTTACCTCTTACAGCTGTTTGACCCACATGTGGAAGTAACCGAAATGAACTCATAAAGGTGGACTCTAGTCCAATACGAATGATGTCCTTATAAGAAGATGTGATTAGAACACAGAGGGAAGACCATGTGAAGACACAGCAAAAAGGTGGTCATCTATGAGCCTAGGAGAGAGACCTCAAAAGAGACGAACTCTGCTGACACCTTGATCTTGGACTTCCGTCCTCCAGAATTGTGAGAAAATAAATGTCTGTTACTTAAGCCATCTAGTCTATGGCACATTTTCACAGCAGCCCTAGCAAACTAATGCACATCTCTTGCTGGTGTGTAGTCCCAAGTGAATATTTCACAAATAAAGAAGCTAGGCAATGCTGAGATAAATGATTATGTTTCTATAAAATATTGTGTGGAGGCATGTTGGTATTTTATACGATTCAGAAGTGCCCTATACCTCTATGCCTAAAATTATTATTCAAGTTTAAATTGTTCAAGATCTTGGGGTTTAACTCATGCAGAATCATACTCTATGACCCCTCCTTTAAAGAGATATTAAATGAGCAATTCTCAAACTCTTCCTTCTAGGTATTCATAAAAGCAGATTAGAAAAAAATGGATGTAGCAGTGAATTTGTCTGGAAAGGGAACCTGAAGTAACCCGACTCTCCTTAAAGTTAGGTTTGAGATATAATTTACGTAATTAAGATTTTTATTGTATAATTGCTTGAATTTTTGCAAATACATTCAATCATGTAACCACCATCACAACGAAGGTAAAGGGTGTTTTCATAATACCCAGATTTCCTTATGCTCCTTTGCAGTCAATTTCCCTCCTCTACTCCCAGCCCTTGGCAACCACTGAGCTAATTTGTACCCCTGTAATTTTGCCGTTTTCAAAATATAAATGGACTCACACAGTATGCAGCCTTTTGTGTCTGGATTTTTTTCTTGTATTTTTGAAGAGCTGTTTTCCCCTTTTTTTATTGGGACATAATAGTTGTACATATTTGTGGGGTACATGGATATTTTCATACAAGCATACAATGTCCAATGCTCAAATCAGAGTAACTGGGATATCCATCACCTCAAACACTTATCTAAACACTTATCTTTTCTCTGCATTGAGAAGATTCCCAATCTTCTAGCTATTTTGAAATTTACGACAAATTATGGTTAACTGTAGTTGCTCTACTGTGCTATCAAGTGCTAGAATTTACTACTTTTATTTAACTGTGTTATCATACCTGTTAACCAACCTCTCTTCATTCCCCTTTCCTCTCCGCTTTCCAGCCTCTGGTAACCACTGTTCTGTTTACTACCTCTATGAGATCAATTACTTTTCACTCTCATAAATGAGTGACAACACAAAGTATTTGCATTTATGTGCCTGGCTTATTTCACTTAATAACTTCTAGTTTCATCCATGTTGCTGCAAATGAGAGGATTTCATCCTTTCTCATGGCCAAATAATATTCCACTGTGCATATATACCACATTTTCTTTAGCCAGTCATCTGTTGGTGTACACTTAGGCTGATTCCATGTCTTGACTATTGTGAATAGTGCTGCAATAAACAGGGGAATGCAGGTATCTCCTTCACATACTGATTGCCTTTCTTTTGGGTAATACTCAGCAGTGGGATTACTGGATCATATGGTAATTCTGTTTTTAGTTTTCTGAGGAATCTCCCCATTGTTTTTTGTAGATGTACTAGCTTACATTCCCACCAATAGTGTAAAAGTGTTCCTCTTTGCATTCTTCGATTGGGATAAGTGATATCTCATTATGGTTTTGATTTGCTTTTCTCTGACAACTAGTGATTTTGAATATTTTTTCATAGACCTGTTGGTCATTTGAATGTCTTCTTTTGAGAAATGTCTATTCACATCTTTTGCTCATTATAAAATCAGATTATTTATTTTATTGCTATTGAGTTGTTTGAGTTCTTTATACATTATGGTTATTAATTTATCAGATGGATAATTTGCACATGTTTTCCACCATTCCGTAGGCTGTCTCTTCACTTTGTTAATTATTTCCTTTGCTATGCAGAAGATTTCTAGCTTGATGCAATCCCATTTATCCATTTTTGCTTTTGTTGCCTATGCTTTTGGGTCTTAAAAAAAAGAAAAATCTTTGCCCAGACAAATGTTCTGAAACATTTTCCCAATGTTTTCTCCCAGGAGTTTTATGGTTTCAGGTCTTACATTTAAGTTTTTAATTAATATTAATTTGATTTTTATGTATGATTAGAGATAGAAGTCTAGTTTTATTCCTCTCTATATGGGTATCCTGTTTTCCTAGCACCATTTATTGAAGAGACAATAATTTTCCCAATGTATGTTCTTGGCACCTTTGTTGAAAATTAGATGGCTGTAAACGCATGCATTTATTTCTGGGTTTTCTATTGTGTTCCATTGGTTTATGGTTCTGTTTTTATGCCAGTACCATGCTGCTTTGGTTACTCTAACTTTGTAGCATATTTTGGAGTCAAATCGTATGATGCCTCCAACTTTGTGTTTGTTGCTCAGGATTGGTTTAGCTATTCAGAGTTGATATGAATTTTTGGATTTTTTTTTCTATTTCTATGAACAATGTAATTGGTATTTGGATAGGGTTTGCATTGCATCTGTAGATTACTTCGGGTAGTCTGAACATTTTAACAATATTAGTTCTTCTAATCCATGAACATGTGCTATCTTTCCATTTTAAGGGGTGTATCATCTTCAGTTTCTTTCATCAGTGCTTTATCCTTTTCCTTGTAGAAATCTTTCTCTTTGGGCTGGGCATGGAGGTTCACACATGTAATCTTAAGCATTTTGGGAGGCTGAGGTAGGTGGATCACTTGAGCTCAAGAGTGTGAGACCAGCCTGGCCACATGGCGAAACTCTCTCTCTACTTAAAATACAGAAAATGGGTGGTGTGCTGGCAGATGCCTGTAATCCCAGCTACTTGGGAGGCTGAGACAGGGGAATAGCTTGAACCCAGGAGACAGATGTTACAGTGAACTGAGGTTGTGTCACTGCACTCCAGCCTGGATGACAGAGAGAGACTCCATCTTAAAAAAAGTATTTCTCTTCTTTGCTTAATTTTATTCCTAAGCATTTTATTTTTTCCTAGTTACTATAAATGGGATTGGTTTCTTGATTTATTTTTTTTTCAGATTGTTCACTGTTGGCTTATGGGAATTGCTACTGGTTTTTGTAACTGATTGTGTATCCTGCAAATTTACTTAGTTTATCAGCTCTAACAGTTTTTTGGTGGAGTCTTTAGTTCTTGTCTAAATATAAGATCATTTTCTCTGTAAACAAAGACAATTTGACTTCTTTCCAGTTTGGATGATCTTTTTTAAAATCGTATCTAAAAGATATTTGTTCTATGATTCTAGAAAGTATTTGAATTTTATATTCAATTCTGACATATATATCAAAAGTTGAGTAATATATCTATGTTTGTTCTAGCATGGGAATACATTTGAACCTTATATTTAAAACTTGCACAAATAAATTACTGAAATGCAATCTAATAATAGTCAAACAAAATTAATACTCTGTGAAGATGCATCATTTCCAAATTTAACAACATCTCTACTAATTATAAAGGTGTTGGATTAGAAGACACCCCCAAAAAAGTTCAAAGAGATATTCAATAGTACTAAAAATATCTTCTTACCTTTACCAGAGATTGAGATTGTAAGTGTCTTACACCAATATTATACGTAAAATAAATGAAAAACATTTTAAATAAGAAAGACATCCAAATAGGCCACCTGAAATGCTCAATAGTAATAAGTGAAATGCTCAATAGTAATAAGTCATTGAAACATCATGTTACCCTGAAGTCTCAAACTAATACATAAGAGTAGGAGTAATAGTAGTAGTGGCTGTGGGCCTCTGATGTCAGGTTAGTAACCACCAAGCCAGTTCCCTACAAAAGGAGTCCTTTGTGGCTGATTGTTTCCCTGAGCATGACTCATTTGTGGGATATGTTTACTATCTGTCTCTGTAATATTTGTTTTTAAAAAAAGTTCTTGTATGAAGGTTGTTCTTTCCACCCAAGGTCTAGGCTATGGATGAGATAAACACAAAAAAGAAGAGGAGGTACCCACTTGGTCAGCTGGAGAAGCTTCCTGGGCTGCTCTTCTCTGCCATTCCTTACCGAATTCTTTAAGATCCAGATCAAGTATTACCTCTTCTGTGCTCCCATCATGACCCATTTCCCAGCCCAAGGCAGAATTATTTTTTCGTACTTTTGGCCTCTTATAACACTGTGAACATATAGTTATCACATTTTATGACAATTAATTTCTTATACGTGGGTATCCATTGCTATACTTTCATCTAATTGAAGACAAGGGTTGTCTGACCTCTGTATTACTAGATCCTGGCATGTAGCAAATCCTTAATAAATATATGCTGAATTAAGTTGAGCTTTGCTGGGGGCAGTGGCTCATGCCTGTAATCCCAGCACTTTGGGAGGCCGAGGGAGGTAGATCACTTGAGGCCAGGAGATCGAGGCCAGCATGGCCAACATGGTGAAATCCCGTCTCTACCAAAAATACAAAAAAATCAGCCAGGTGTGGTGGCATGTGCCTGTAACCCCAGCTACTCAGCAGGCTGAGGTAGGAGAATTGCTTGAATCTGGGAGGTGGAGGTTGCAGTGAGCTGAAATTTTGCCACTGTACTACAGCCCGGGTGACAGAGAGAGACTCTGTCTCAAAAAGAAAGAAAGAAAAAATTTAGTTGGCCCTTGAAATCCATGATATGCCACATGTCACAGACTCCCCCACCCCCAGTCAGACTTATGAGAACCAAGAACTGACCTGTGGAGGTGGAAAGCTAGTATTCATTTTAATTTGTGCATCAGACTTCAGGTTTCCTGCCAGTCTGCCAAGCTTTTGACCCAGATTCTTTTCTGAGCCTATTTGCACAGTCCAACTAAAAGTATAATTCCTGCTCTGACCCAGATCCACTGCCTTTTCTTGTTCTAGCTCACCAAGGTCTCCTAGTTTGGCTCCATGTATGAAATCTAATATGTGACCAAGGCAACCCTGGTGAAGATCCAGGCAGGATGAGCCAGCACTGCCAGGTCTCGAGTGATACCCAACTCTCCTGGATGTCTGCAAGGCAACTGGGAGGGCCAAGCAGAATAAACTTTCACATGAGTATTGGGTCAGGTATCTCATGAACTGCCCACAGAAAACCCTGAGGCAAGAAGCAGTTGCAGGTGTGGGCCAGGGTGTAGCACAGAAATAAGCAGATTTGTTGATTGTGAACCCTTGCTTGCTCCTCTGGCTGTGACCCTCCCATCTAAGGGAAACAGACAAAACTGGAACAAGCATTCAGGGAAAAAAAGAAAGGAAAAGGAGGTACCAACCCCATGGTAATGGATGCGCTTCTATGCAACCCCATGGTAATGGATGCGCTTCTATGCAACCCCATGGTAAAGGATGCGCTTCTATGCAACCCCAAGTGAGGTAAAGAATACGCTTCTATGCAACTCCAAGGTAAAGAATGTGCTTCTAAGCAACCCCAAAGTAAAGGACGCATTTCTCTGCAACCCCAAGGTAAAGGATGCGCTTCTATGCAACCCCAAAGTAAACGATGCGCTTCTATGAAACTCCAAGGTAAAGGATGCGCTTCTATGCCAGCCCAAGGTAAAGGTTGCGCTTCGATGCAAGCCCAAGATAAAGGATGCACTTCTATGCAAGCCCAAGGTAAAGGATGCTCTTCTCGCAACCCCAAGGTTAGGGATGCGCTTCTACGCAAGCCCAAGGTAAAGGATGCGCTTCTACGCCAGCCCAAGGTAAAGGTTGCACTTCTACGCCAGCCCAAGATAAAGGATGCGCTTCTATGCAACCCCAAAGTAAAGGGATGCGCTTCTACGCAACGCCAAGGTAAAGGATGCGCTTCTACGCAACCCCAAGGTAAAGGATGCGTTTCTCTGCAAACCCAAGGTAAAGGATGCGCTTCTATGCAACCGCAAGTTAAAGGATGCGCTTCTATGCAACCCCAAGGTAAAGGATGTATTTCTATGCAACCCCATGGTAAAGGATGCACTTCTATGCAACCCCAAGGTAAAGGATGCGTTT
>CM052652.1:2013360-2029858 GCA_028533165.1 Leontopithecus rosalia
GGTAAAGGATGCACTTCTATGCAACCCCAAGGTAAAGGATGTGTTTCTATGCAACCCCAATTAGGGGCTGACATACACCTTACAGTGAGTATGTACATCACTATACTCCTTATAGTCACTTCAATAGGTGCCCCCAAAGATGTGGCCACATTATAACCTCTAGTTCTTATAAACGTGAACCTATTTGGAAAATTGTCTTTGCAAGTGCAATTAAGGATATTGATGAGATTATTTAGAATTTAGGGTGAACCCTTAATTCAAAGACAGGTAATAAGAAAAAGGCAGGAGATTTGGGACAGTCAGAAGGAGAAGGCCAAGTGAAGAGAAAAACAGATTGGCATTATGCTGCCTAAAGCCAAGGAATGCCTGGAGCCACCAGAAGCCAGAAGAGGCAAGTACATTCTCCTCTAGAGCCTTAAGAGGAGCATGGCCCTGCCAATACCTTGATTTCAGACTTCTGGCTCCAGAACTGTGAGAGAATAAATTTCAGTTGCTTTAAGCCAACAAATTAGTGGTATTTTCTCAAGACAACTCTTGGAAACTAATGCATCCATCCTTTGCTTCTCTGCCAGAGAAATGGGTATGCACTGGGGTGTTTGGGTCTAAGAAGGTTCTCAGAACATTAGACAAAGAAGGCAAGGCAAAAGAGAAGTGACTGGCTCAGAACCATGAAGAAAAAGTCTTTCTCCTGAGATTGTCAGTAGAGACCAGAAGTATCCATAGGAAGCTTTCTATTAATCAATTTAGTTTATCCCAGGAAAGGATCTTCCACTTACAAGAGAAGTAAAAGTAATAGAAATAATATAATTACTGAGCATGACCCACGTTTAAGACATCGCACCTAGTGTTCTACATACGTCTATTTTTTCTGATGAGAAAATTGAGGCTCAGAATGATTGGGTCAACCTAGGTATAGTACTTACTCTTTGCCAAACCCAGTTCTAAGAATTTTATAATTATTAGCTCCTTAACCCTCATTGTAGCCCTATGAAGCAGGAATTGTCATTCTTTGTTTTACAGATGAGAAAATTGAGACACAGACAGGTTACATAATGTCTCTAATGTCACACAGTCAGGAAGTGAAGAAGCTAGGACTCAATCCCAAGAAGTCTTGCCCCAAAGATTCTGACCTTAACCTTCACCCCACAGCTCTAGGGTAAAGAATAGGGATTTGAATTGAGGTGTATCTGACCCCAAATCCCATGTTCATTCCATAAATTGCACTGCCTCTTAAATAAACAAATCCTAGAATGGCACTGTGAGCAGCAGTTCTGCCCATATGACTGTCCCTGACTGCCCTGGTCCTTCTCAGTTGCAGGCTCTGAGAGTCTTCAGCCAGCAGGTTGATTCCTACCTGTTCCTTACACAATCTTGAGTACAACAGCTAACACAGATAGGGACTTAGCCCCAGCCCTTGGCAGAGATGGGCATTTGTTCTGAGGGCAAGTCCCTGGGATATTACAAAGGAGCCCTGGCCAATTCCTTCCCTGTGCTGTCATATCCATGTTTGCCCAGCTGTGCAACTGAGAATTTCATTATTTTAACACATTTATCAGGTATGTTTTGTATGCTCTGCAATATGCCAAAAGCTGGAGATACAGTGAAGGCCCAGGAGGCCCAGGCATATAATTCAGAATGATATGTATTATCAAGGATGAATAGTATCAATAGTGGCCACTGTTTTTAGAGTGTTTATGTGCCAGTCATTATATAATCCTTGCACACATGCTGATCTGGGAGAGCACAGAATAGTCACCTAACCCAGTCTAGGGAAGTCAAGGAAGGCTTCCTGGAAGGTCCTGGTGGATCCCTGAGGGGTGAGTAGGCATTATTCATGAAAAGAAAGAGTGCCAGGGAGAAAGGTCTTCAGGCAGAAGAGTGAAGTTGAAAGGGCACACAGCATATGCTGTAGGGAGGGAGAAGAGTTCAGTGTAGTGGGGGAGCAGGGCAGGAGGTGGGAGTAGGAACGGTTGTGGCAAGAGAGTATGTCTGCAGGGACAAGGTCATCATGACCTCATAAGCATGTGGAGGGTTTACTAGTCTAGCTGAACTGGAGCCCTCCATGATAGTGCCTGTTAGCAGGACCCTTAGCATCCTTCTGCTCTTGCTGAATTCCCTGTCCCTTTTCTAGTGTGTAGAGTCCTGATTCCAGATGGATCGACAACCCAGAACTATTGCCTGACAACCCATGTGACTGCAGGCACTACTGCTTCCCAAAAGCTCCTTGGATACTGACACTGGCCTGACCGGTACTAAAGTTCCCTTGGACTGAAGCCTCCTGTGGACTCCTTCAATCTGATGATTGGGTACTACCAACCGTGGAGAGCAGATCCACAGGAGAGTTACTTCTTTAGCCCTGGCCCAGCTGTCCTTCCTTCCTTCCCACTTCTGCTGCCTTAAGGAGTCCCTGACTGCGAAGCTTCCTCAAAGGCTATTTCCTGATTCCTGAAATGGAACCGGCGTGGGATCCTGTTTACATTTCCCCTTCCTTGGTCCAGGTTTATCCCACATATGCACAGATTTGCAGCTTGAGCAATGATTTAATGACTTGGGCAAGAAGGAAGTAATCCTATGCTACACTCAGCTTATACTCAGTAGTTGACCTGAAATAAGATTTTTAAAAATTTAAAGATATTGCCAACAGTTTAAAAACTCAGACATTTTTCATTTAAAATTCAGATAAGGTGGCTCCTTTCGAAACAAAGGAAAGATCTAGCAGCTTGGGGCCCCAGTTTTCCCATGGGCACAATCATCTAAGCCTGAGGGCCTGGATAGTCCAGCAGACAGCTGTGTTAGCTGCCAGGATTCAAATTCCATCCCTGCTAACTTACAGGGACTGTATACATGAACTTACCCTCTCAGAGCCTTGGTTTCTTATCTTTAAAGATTCCTAAACTAATAGTATTTATTTTTGTATACAAAAAATGCTTAAAACTATCACATAATAATTATTCAACCATTGTCAACGGCTTTCTCCCAACACCATACACTTACATAGGAGCTTCACTGTTTTTCCTACCTTCACGGTCCCGTGAGCATAACTGCTGGTTAGATAATTAAACTAAATGAGTTTGGCAACTGTGATACTTCAAGTCACTAAGTAATAGCTCCAGTCTACATCCTTTCCTGGGTTGACTGATCACCATCTCAGCATGACACATGTCCCTTCTCTTCCTCATCCTGGTGGAGCCCATAATGAGGCCTGACAGCAGGGCAAAGGACACACAGCCAAGCTGGGCCCCAGATTTTCTAATTAGAGGTTTCTGGACAGAAGAAACATGTCCCTTAGTTGCTTAAGGGTGTCTCGTCCGCTTTCTAACATTGAGTCTTTCTCTAACACTTTGCCTTCCCAATCCTCTCATAGGTATAGGGGAAAACCTTTTGCAGAATTCAGTTAGCAAGTCAATCAAGAAGAAGACACAAATCCTTGGGAAAACAAGGGGTGCTTTCCTCACAGAAAGTGGTTTCCAATAAACTAATTTCTGCTGCTAAGCAACCTTGATGACGACTTTTCCACAATTACAGCTAAGTAGAATCATCTATTGCCTACAGGGGATTAAGGGGATGCTTTTATGAGTCAGAAGAAAGCACCAGGAAAAGTTGTACTCAAGCTTTGTATGAATGTAAAAATACCGTACGGAGCAAAACCAGAGAGGCATGCCCGGGTGGTGTTGTATGATGAATATAGCTATTTTATTCATACTTTGGGGTTTGACTCTTGTTTTGGGAGTTAGTGGTAAAGGCTAGGTTGTTCATTCATAGCTGAGTGGATGGAGTGATGGTACCACCTCCCTGTTTCTTTCAAGACTAATAATTAAAGCTGTGGTTACATCTTACGCCAAACTAAGGGAGGGACAGTGGAACTCCCTGGAAGTGAGGAAGAGCTTTTGAGGCAGGTTGGATGTTGCAACTGTCAAATCCCACAGTGTAGTCATTATGGTAAGGAGATGAGGTGAGCTGTGAGTCAGCCAATAAGAGCAGCTGCTGAGTGGTACCATTTCCAATCACTGTCATCTCTTGGCTCCACTTGGGGAGGTGGGGCAGGGGCAAAGCCAGTCCCGTAATTCCTTTCACAAGTTTAACCCACTGAGTGACTACTTCTCCCTTTGCTGAAAGCATGGAAAACCCTTTGTCACTATTTCCTAAGCTTCTAACCGTATATTTCCCCTAATAACCAAATGTGGCTATTTCAACAAAGTCAATCAGTTAAAGAACAGTATTTGGAGAGGAATGTTTGGAGTGAGGAAGGAGGCTTCCCAGGAAAGTCGGTGTCTTCATTATAACTCTTGATCCAGCAAATATTTATTGTATGCCTACTGTGTACCACATGTGAAAACAAAAATTAACACTTGCTAAGCTAAGACATACTATGTGCCATACTTACTGGCTGGCTCACAGCTCACCTCATCTCCTTACTATCGTGACTACACTGTGCGATTTGACAGTTGCAATACCTAATCTGCCACATAGATGCACTGTTGCTAAACCCATTTCACCCATCACATCATTTACTCACCTCTATTACCCTATGAGAGAGGTATTCTTATTCCCCCATTTTACAGATGAGCAAGCTAAGGCCCACAGAGATTTAGCTATTTACCCACGGTAAATGGCAAAGTCAAGATTCAAACACAGACAGCCTGACTCCAGAGCCTGGCCCAGTAAACTTGCTCCCCACAAAGTTTGTTTCTGGGTTCTCTGCTCTGTTGCATTGGTCCATGTGTCTGTTTTTATGCTAGTACCTGCTGTTTTGGTTACAATAGCTCTGCAGAATAATTTGAAGTCTGATAATGTGATTTCTCCAGTTTTGTTCTTTTGGCTCAGAATAGCTTTGGTTATTCTGGGTTTTCTGTGGTTCCATATAATTTTAGAATTATTTCTTCTATAACTGTGAAGAATGCCATTGGTATTTTGATAGCAACTGCATTGAATCTGCAGATTGCTTTGGATAGTATGGATATTTTAATAATATTGATTCTTCCAATCCACGAACTGGAATATCTTTTCATTGTTCGTTGTCCTCTATAATTTCTTGCATTGATGTTGCATGCTTTTCATTGTAGTGATCCTCATTTCTTTGGTTAATTTAATTATTAGATACTTTATTTTATTTGTAGTAATTGTACATGGGATTACTTTCTTGATTTCTTTTGCAGATTAGTAGCTGTTGACATATAGAATTGCTACCAATTTTTGTATGTTGATTTTGTATCCTTCAATGTTACTGAATTTGCTTATCAATTCTATTAATAATAGCTTTTTAGTAGTCTTTAAATGTAAAGTCATATCATCTGCAATGAGGATAATTCGACTTCTTCCTTCCAATTCGGATGCCCTTTCTTTCCTTCTTCTGTCTGATTGCTCTCGCTAGGACTTTGAGTTCTATTTTGAATAAAATTGGTCAAAGTGGGCACCCTTGTCATATTCCAGGTCTCAGAAGAAAGACTTTCAGTTTTTCCCCATTCGGTATGATATTACCTTCCTGTGCATCTGTCATACTATATGGATTTTATTATGTTGAGGTACATTTCTTCTGTGCCCAGTTTTTTGAGGGTCTTATCATGAAGGAATGTTAAATTTTATCAAATATTTTTTCCACACTAACTGAAATGATTGTATGGCTCTGTCCTTCATTCTGTTGACATGACGTATCAAATCATTGATTTGTGTATGTTGAACACGCTTGCATCTCTGACATAAATCCCACTTGGTCATAAGGAATGATTTTTTAATATGCTGTTGAATTCAGTTTGCTAGCATTTTGTTGAGGATTTTTGCATCAATGTTCATCAGGGATATTGGCCTGTAGTTTTCTTATATAATATCTTTGACTTTGATATCAAAGTAACACTGGCCTGGTATAATGCATTTGGAAGTATTCCCTCCTCCTCTATTTTTTGGAATTTTGAGTGGGATTGGTATTAGTTCTTCTTTAAATGTCTGGTAAAACTCATCAGTGAAGCCATTGGGTCCCTGGCTTTTCTTTACAGGGAGACTTTATTATGGCTTAGAGCTCAGTACTTTTAGTCTGTTCAAGTTTTGGATTTCTTCATGGTTCAATCTCAGTAGGTTGTATGTGTCTAGGAATTTATCCATTTCTTCTAGGTCTTCCAACCTATTGGCATTCAGTTACTTATAGAAGCCTCTATTGATCCTTTGAATTCCTGCAGTATCGCTTGTAATGTCTCTTTTTTCCTCTCTGATTTTATTTGAGTATTCTCTCTTTTTTTCTTGGTCAGACTAAAGATTTGTCCATTTTTTTATATTTTCAAAAAACCAACTTTTTGTTCCATTAGTCTTTTGCATTTTTTCATTTCAGTTTCATTTATTTCTGCTCTGATATTTATTATTTTTTTCTTCTACTAATTTTGGGTTTCTTTTCCTCTGCTTTTCCAGTTCTCTAAGATTCATGTTTAGGTTGTTTATTTGAAGTTTTTTTACTTTTTTGATATTGGCACTTATTACTATAAACTTCCCTCTTAGTACTTCTTTGGCTATATCCCATAGGTTTTGGTATACTGTGCTTCCATTTTATTTGTTTTAAGAAATTTAGGCCAGGTGTGGTGGCTCACACCTGTAAGCCTGTAAGAACTGTGGGAGGCCAAGGCAGGTGGATTGTTTGAGCCCAGGAGTTTGAGTCCAGTCTGGGCACCATGACAAAACCCCATCTCTACAAAGAAAATATAAAAATTATCTGGGTGTGGTGGTGCATGCCCATGGATCCCAGCTACTTAGGGGATGAGGTGGGAGGATCACTTGAGCCCCATGAGGTGAAGGTTGCAGTGAGCTGAGATCATGCTACTGCACTCCAGCCTAGGCGATACAGTGAGATCCTGTCTCAAAAAAAAAAAAAGAAAGAGAGAGAGAAAGAAAGAAAGAAAAAGAAAGAAAGAAAGAAAGAAAGAAAGAAAGAAAGAAAGAAAGAGAAAGAAGAAAATTTTAAATTGACTCTCTCAAAAAAAAAAAGAAAGAAAATTTTACACTGACTCACTGGTGATTTGGGAGCATATTGTTTAATTTCCATTTGTTTGTAAGGTTTCCAAAATTATTATTATTATTAATTTCTAGTTTTATTTCATTGTGGTCAGTGAAGATAGTTAACATTATTTCAATTGTTTTGAATTTTTTATGACTTGCTTTGGGGCCTAACAAATAGTTTATCCTTAAGAATGACCCATGTGCTGAGGAGAAATATTCTGCTACTGTTGGATGAAATGTTTTGTAAATATCTATGAGATCCATTTGGTCTACAATGTCGATTAATTCTGATGTTTCTTAGTTGATTTTCTGTCTGATGATCTGTTCAGTGCTGAAAGTGGGGTGTTGAACTCTCCAGTCATTATTGTATTGGGGCCTATCTATCTCTTCAGCTCTAATAATATTTGCTCTATGTATCTGGGTGATCCAAGATTAGTTGCATATATACTTAAAATTCCTCTTACTAAACCGACTACTTTATGATTATATAGTGAGGTTTTTTTTTGTCTCTTCTTATAATTTCTTTCTTGAAATCTATTTTGTCTGATGTAGTTATAGCTACTCCTGCTTTTTTTTCATTTCAGTTGGCAAGGAATATCTTTTTTCCAACCCTTTATTTTCAGTCTATGTGTGTTTTTATAGGTGAAGTGTGTTTCTTGTAGTGAACAGATCAGTAGATCTTGTTTGTTTATTTATTTATGTATTTTTTAAATCCGTTTATCTGCTCTATGTCCTTTGGTTGGTGAGTTTAGCCCATTTACGTCCACTGTTATGATTGGTAAGTAAGGACTTGGTTCTGCCATTTTGTCGTTTTCTAGTTGTTTTGTGGTCTTTTTTCTTTCCTTCCTGTCTTCCTTTAGTGAAGGTGATTTTCTGTGGTACTGTTATTTAGTTGCTTACTTTTTATTTTTTGTGTATTCATTTCTTTTCATTTGAGATTAACATGAGGCTTGCAAATGCTATCTTCTAACTCATTACTTTAAGCTGATAACAACTTAACACTCAATAAACAAACAAGTGAAAAGAAAACTTTATAAAAACTCTATGCCTTAACTTTGTTCCCCTGCAGTTTAACTTTTTGTTGTTTCTGTCTTATATCTTATTGTGCTGTTTATGTCTTGAAAAGTTGTTGTAGTTACTCCTTTTGGTTGGTTCATCATTTAGTCTTTCTGCTTAGGATAAGAGTAGTTTACACGACAGTGTTCTAACGTTCTGGGTTTTCCTGTGTACTTACTATTACTAGTGAGTTTTGTACCTTCAGGTGATTACTTATTGCAATTCTTTCTTCTCCTTGATCAAGTCTGCTATTAAAAGGCTGATACCTTCTTCTGTGTATAAATTTCATTTTTTCAGCTGCAGAATTTCTGCTTGATTCTTTTAAATTATTTCAATCTGTTTGTTAAATGTATCTGATAGATTTTTGAATTCCTTTTCTGTGTTATCTTGAATGTCTTTAAGTTTTCTCAAAACAGCCATTTTGAATTCTCTGTCTGTGAGGTCACATACCTCTGCTTCTTTAGGATTGAACCCCAGTGCCTTATGTTCATTTGGTGAGGTCACGTTTTCCTCACCAAAACATGTTTATCTTTATACTTGGAGAAGTTCATCTATTTCAGGTCACTGAAGTTAAGTATTAATTATAGTCTTCATGGCCTGGGCTTGTTTGTACCCATCCTTTTTTGGCTAAGTTTTCCAGATATTCAAAAGGACTTCAGTGTTGTGAGCTACACTGTATCTGCTTTAGGGGGCACCCCAAGGCCAATAACACTGTGGTTCTTGCAGACTTGGAGAGGTACCACTTTGATTATCTTGAACAAGATCCAAGAGAATTCTCTGGATTATCAGGCAGAGACTCTTGTTCTTTTCCCTTACTTTCTCCCCCCAGAATGGAGTCTCAGCTACCTGAAGCTGGGGGTACTGTGACACAAACATCTCTGTGGCCATCAGTGCAATGACTGCACTGAGCCAGACCTTAAGACAGCACAGCACTGGATCTTGCCCAAGGCCTGCTATAGCCACTCCCTGGCTACTGTCTATGTTCACTCAACACCCTAGGGCTTTACAGTCAGCAGGTGGCAAATCTAGCCAAGCCTGTGTCCTTCCCTTCAGGATAGTGAGATTACCCATGTTCCAGGCAGGTCCAGAAGTGCTATCCAGCAGCCAGGGACTAGAGTCAAAAGCCTTAGACATCTAGTGCTCTATTATACTGTGGCTGAGCTGGCACTCAAACCACAAGACATAGTCCTTCCCTCTCTTCGGTCCTCTTTCCAAAAGCAGAGGAGCCTCACTCATGGCCACTGCCACCACAGGCCCATGGGAAGTACTGCCAGATTATGGCTAATGTTTCCTTAAGGCTCAAGGCTCTTCAGTCAGCTTGTGGCGAATGCTGTCTGGCCTGGGACTCACCCTTCAAGGCTGTGGGCTCCGCTGTGGCCCAGGTCAGGTCCAGAAATGCCATCCAAGAACGAAGTCCTGGAATCAGGCATCCCAAGAGCCCACCCACATGGTGCTCTAACCCACTGTAGACAACCTAGTACCTAAGGTACAAGACAAAGTCTCCTTTACTTTTCCCTCTGCTTTTCTCTAGCAGAAGTATTCTTGCCCCATAGCCACTACAGCTGGGAATGTGCAGAATCTGAACTGAACTCACCAAGTCTCAGAGTCTCACCCAAGGGCCTTGACATACTACCTGGGTATCACTGCTGGTTATTCAGGGCCTAAGTGCTCTTCAGTTAGCAGGTGATGAATGCAGTCAGGACTGCGTCCTTCCCTTCGAAGCACCAAATTCCCTTCTGGACCAGGACATGTCTAGAACTGTCCATCTGGAAACTAGGGCCTGGAAAGTAGGCCTGGCAACTCTGACAAGTGCCGTATCTTGCAATAATTGAGCTGGGATCCAAGATGCAAGACAAGGTCCTCCCCACACTTCCCTATCCTCTACTCAAGCAGAAGGAAAGTGTCTCTTTGGGAGCCATAATCTGTGCAGCCTGAGGTTAGTGTAGGGATGATGCCAGCACTCTTTTAGCTGCCCTGACTGATGTGTCAGGGGTCACATGCCCCCAATATACTCTATTAAGATGAAGCATGATTATCACTAGAGGTGCCTGTTCCCATAACTGCCATTCTTTAATCCACTTGCCCTCAACTGTCTACCATCCTCTGGCTCCCAATCCCTCAAATCCTAAATAACACATCTAGCTTAAGTAACAATTACTCACTTAAAGGTGGGATGACCACATTTGTGGTCATCATATAGGGAGGGTAGCGCCAAAATCTGCATCAGTCAAGGTTCTCCAGAGAAGGAGAACCAATAGGATATGTATGTCTGTCTGTCTGTCTGTCTATCTGTAGGTATCTATCTATCTATCTAGATATTTAAGAAGAGATTTATTATAGAAATTGGCTCATGCAGTTATGGAGGGTGAGAAGTCTCACGATATACCACCTTCAAGCTGGAGACCCAACAAAGCTGGTGGTGTAATTCAATCCAAGGCCAAAGGCCTGAGAACCTGGTGGGTGTGAAAATCCTGGAGTCTGAAGGCCTGAGAACAAGGAGCTCTGATGTCCGAGGGCAGAAGAGGGATGTCCCAGCTCTAGAAGAGTGGAGTCTGAACTGTGGCCCTCAAAGACACACTGGAGGGCAGACAGTGGCAGGCTGTGGGAGAAGCTGAGGCTACGGTGAGTGAAACGCCACAGGTGACCTTGGGCAAGTGCTTAACCTTTCTGTGCCTCTGTGTGTACATCTGCAAAGTGAAGTGGTAAACTATGTGAGCCCCAATGTTCCTAGAATTGCAGCACTTTTTGAGGGATTATAAGAGGAAAGAAGCAGTTACAGAAACATAATTTTAAAGTGCTAGAAATCTTTGGTATTCAAAGCCAAGGAATTGACCAGGGAGTTTTGCCAAAAAAAAAAAATAGGGTTATGACTAATATGGAACCAGGCAGCACCCCAAACGTTTGTGATAAAGGAAATCTCAGTCCTCACATCAGAGGTGCACTTTTCACTGTGTGGCCTTACATTTGATGAAACATGCTTGCATGGAACAATAGCTTGCAGACTGGGAAGCACTTGAACATAACAGTGTTTCATTTGATCTTCACGCACTCTTGGGAGTCAGAAAGCACGGTTTCTACTCTCTCCATTTTATGAACAAGGAAAACGAGTTTCCAAGTAGTTAAGGTCACAGAGCTGAGTACTGGGCTCTGTTCTTATGGATCTCTGTACCCTTCATAGAGAATGGGGTCAGTGGGGTCTTATCCCTGAGCAGCCATATCAGAAGTGGGAGCCCTGGGCATGGATCATTAGGGACTTATAGAACACACTGGGTCCTCACTAGGCTGGAGCAGGGACTGTGGTTGTGGATGCCATAGCTGGCCTGCTCTGGAGAGGGCTTCCTTTATCCCAACAAAGAGATACCACTGAAGATCTGGGGGTAGCTTGGCTGGTCCGTGTGCTGACTCTGCTGGAGCTGTCTCCCAATCAGGTCACTGCTAGAGTTCCTCTTCCTAAATATTCCAGTGCCATGGCTTTGGTGCTCTGGCTTGTGGGATTGAATCAATCTGAGTCCAGAGTCTACAAGAACTCCTCCTTCTCTGTTGCATGCTGCTATGCGAAGCTAAATGCTATTGTACCAGTTTTGTTGCTGTTTAGATTTTTTTTGTTCCCTACAGATTATTGTTCTAAAAATAGACCTATGATATATTGTTATACATTTGAATTTAATTAAGAACCTTTTTCTCACTTACATAAATACGGCTTCACCGTTTCCAGCCAGGCCAGAAAAAGATGCCTGAAGACGGACTTCTAAATGATAAGGTGTGCCAATTTCTCTGATCTTTTCAATGCTGTAACTAAGGGCCCTGCTCTGAGATGATTTATAATTGTGACGTGCTGTCCTGAACCACTCTCTGATCACTAGGGAATACATAGAAATTCACTGAAGCAACTGCTCTCAGGAGTCAAAGTGGAGCCACATTGCCTCTCGTAACCTCAAAGGATCCTTATGTGATTCAGGATGATTACATTTTCAGTACACATTTCAGAGGACTGTCTCCGTATGACTCCAGCCATGCTTAACCATTCCATGACTCGGGGGAGTTTGCAGCAGAATCCAGCCTTTCATACCATGCCCATTACTGATGTACTTGACCTGTTGAGGCTCCCACAGGTCAACAGAAAAAGCGAAGTCCGTAGACCCCGTCCTCACCTTGTGGGGGGTGCTCCCCCTCCTGGTGCTCCCTCTGGGTCTCCCTGGTTGTTGTAGCAGCTTAACTTAACTGTTTCTGGGGCCAGGACCTGAACTGGCACCTCCTACCTCTTCATGTTTACATATACGCAGTATCTTTGCACAAACCAGGGGTTGGGGGAGGGTCTCTGGCTTTATTTTTCTGCTGTGCAGAATCCTATTTTATATTTTTACAGCCAGTTTATGTAATAAACTTTATTATGAAAGTTCAAAAAAATGCTTCACAAGTGAAGCATTGCGGACTTCCCTTTTTCTGTTCCAACAAGACTAACACAGAAGCTAATGTGCTATTTTGCCCTGCCATTTCTCTGCTTAGCGACAACTCAGCCTTGGAACTGCTGTTGCCGAAAGAACAGGAGAAGATTCAGGAACGCTAACAATAGTTACCTGCATATCCCATGCCCTCTGCCCCTGCCCATTGTAACAGCCTCACCACTTGGGTCAGTAAGAGGCCACGCTTGCTCAGTACATCTTGATGCTCACTTCAGCTGTGGGCTTGGGCTAAACATCCAGCTCAGGGGATGCCTTTTTGATGCATGTCATAATCAGAAGAAGAATGCCTCTCTTTGGATTCTGGAACTGACTCCATTTGTAATGAAAAGTTCGGGGAGCATCAGTGATGGGATGGCAGCATTCATTCACTCATTTATGCCCCCACCTGGTACTCCCTCACACAGTGATTGAGTGCTCAATATGTGCCCTGGGCTAAGCTGAGTACTGGGCGTTCAACGGGAACAGAGAAGGCATGGTCTTAAGGAGGAGTTCCTATTTCAACAGAGTAGCCCAAGGAATGTCAACCACTTTTGCTACAGGTGTGTTAGTTACTGCCGAGAGTCTGTAAGTGTTCATGGGCCTCATTAAGCTCTGCCTTTCTTCTGCTTTTTGGAGCCTGGCCTTTGGTTGGCCTTGAATGAAGAGTGGGGCCTTCAAAGTACCACTGTCAGATGACTACTACCCTGGGAGGAGCCAGGGCATGAGGAGGGCCAGGGCGTGCGGCCGTCTGAAGGCTGCGTCATCCCGGACTTCAGCCACAGAGGTTTTATTACGGAGGAAAGCTGAGTTGTGAGCACGTTGCTAGGCTGTGGTTATTTATTTTTATAAACGAGCCTTGTGCTTAATTTAGAAGCCTGCTTTTTCTTTTTCTTTCTTCTTTCCAGCATCATCTGGTTGTCTGGCACCATCAAAGAATTGCATTTCTGACCCAACAAGAGCTTGTGGGTGGTTGGGGGTGGGATGGAGGCTGGGGAGAGGATTGATGCCAGCCAGCTGCCTCACGGGGTGCTGGAAACACGTGGCCATGCCATTAGCATCCTATTTGGCTTCTGGATGAGTTTCATCTGCGACACCTACATGGTCCTCTCTTGGATCAGCAGGATAAAAGGCAGCCCTGGTGTTAGTGCCTCCTCTGATGAGCCACATGCCAGAATCCAGCAGAGCAAAAGGCACAGCCATGCAGAAGAGGACCGAAGTCAGGTGCCAGAAGCAGGTGACATCTCCACTCTCAGTTCTTTGGAGGCAGCTATTTTAATAGAGCCACTTTACTGCAGCTATTTTGACATGAAGATATTTTGGTTTGGCTCAAAAATTCAGCTGATAAATGTTCAGCTTTTTAAAAAATAAATGATGAGTAAAATAGGCATCTCGCAGGCCATCTGTGAGCTTTGCCTCAACCTTGATCTTCACCCCACTGTCAATCCGACCTCCAGGCATCAAGGGTATATGGGTTGAGAACAGATGAGGGAAAGGATCGGTAGAGGTTCAAAATGAGAGAAATAGCTTGTCAGGACCCAAGAAGAGTTGAGGTACTTTTAAAGTAAAACAAAACAAAACAAAAAATCCGTGGTCAACCAAATTCAGAAATGGGACAGAAGTCAGAGATGGAATGAAAGATGGGAAATTGGTTATAAATCAAATACAGTGAGTCTGAATTTCGGCTTGCCTGTTTTGAGGCAGCTGTATCAAAATAGTTGTGTTGGAAGAGCTGCATGAAATTGTTAGGCAAGAAATAGTGCATCTATGATTCAAATGAGCTCATTTTGCCTCTTCCGTGGTCGATGTCTGACTCATAAATGTCTATACATTACGGCTTGTGTGAGCCTCAGTTTCCCCACATAAAATAAAGATGATGATGTTGGCCCTTCCTCTTTACCACTTTTTTCTCTCCCTCCAAGTGACATGATGAGGAATGAGCCAGCATCTTGTAAAGTGCCCCAGGTCACCTGAGAAATGTGCTTGCGTAACAGTCCGCATTAGTATACGTGAGTCTTCCATGAGTAAAGAATTTTAGGCTTGGCAGCTGTTTCTGCCTGGTGACTCATGTGGGCACAATGATGCCCTTAGCTACAATGTATGGTGTGGGTGATGAATCTGTTCTTGTCACGGCAGAGGACTGAGTATTCTTTATCCGAATGCTATAGATTGAGTTTGCACATGGGAGCTAGATTAGCTCTGAAGAGAGTTGAAAGGAACCCGACATTTCTGCCTGCAATCTAGAGTTTCGGTGTACAAACAACCGCAGGGGCACATTTGTGCCCAATCATTGGCTTCCCTTTGCCAGCAAAGAAAATCGTCTAAATTCTTCTGCCATTTGTCAAACCTGCCAAAGTCCCTAGAGGCAGTTCTGGTATAACTAAAGGTGGAGGGAAGAGAATATTCTCTCTACCAGGTTTCGCTACTTCCTGTGATGGTTGTTCACAAGGGGACAGCTTCTGCATCACAGGATGAAGCCTCAGTGATTTAGATGTCCTCCCAGTATTAGGGCAAGGAGGTAGCAGGCACCGGGCCCCATTTCCAGAATCCTGTCCTGCAGCCTCTCCGTGGCTGGGGAGCGGCCTTCCTTTGAGCCTTCAGGGTGGAAACAAAGGACACGTGTGTCTCTGCAGCACTTCCGGCTTTTACTCATCCCTGTTTTCAGCGCCAAAGCACCATCTCCTCTGGTACAGTTAATCTTTGTTCCTGCCACTGACCCATCCACCTTTATTACTTCTCACCAGGTCCCTGCCTTCAGATTTCCTATGGATTTCTCTCTCAAGCATTGTGTTCTGATTCCCTCCACACATTCATTTCCAAGTGCCAAGAACAACTCTGTTCCGGCAGGAGGATATTATTTGGCTTAAAAGAAAGATTGAGCAGTGGCTTCTCTCCATCAGCATTCTTTAGGTTTACGTAGGAATTCACTCTGGGAACAGTTTAGAGTCTCCTTCAAGCCTCTCCCAGACTGACAAAGTTTCTGTCCCAGAGAGTTACTTTGCTTCCATTGTTTCTAAATAAATGACAAAAGCCTTTCTTTCTGAGCCTGTACAGAAGGGCTCAACACCCCTCCCTCCACTATTACTTCCCTTGGCTGGGCCCACAGTGAATACACACTGGGTATTGTTACCATTGCTATAGGCTTCAGCATCAACTCCAGTATTTGATGGTCTAATAAACCTTGAGTCCAACCTTTGGGAACCACGCTCACCTTTTAGGGCAGCTCTTCCTACATGACTGACAAGCATTCCCTGGTTGAGATGGAGGAGGCAGATCCAGCCAACAATGGCTTCTCTGTTGACATCACGCAGGCCTTAATGACACAGACTAAGCACAACAGCTGGTGCCGTCATTGGTGCCTATTAATATTTTGGGTAAGTTTTGTTGCCCCATCCACCACTCTGTATAGTGATTCTGGAATTTGCTATTTGATACAGAGCAAATGAAGAGATGGAAGGGGCTGGTCACCACTCAGGCTGCAAGCAAGCCCGTCATGCCCATCTCCCAAGAGGACTCCTTGTGTGCCTTCAAAATATCCTGATCCTTGACTTGATCTGCTTGGAATGATTGCAAACAATGGCCCAGTTTCCTCTAGACCAGAGGACATTCTGTGCTCCCAGAACAGAATGCTACACATGGGAACGAGGGAAACGGAGGCTTTATGAGGTCAGCCAACAAGGCCCCTGCTTCAAGCCTAAAACCAATGTAATTAGGCTAAGATTGAACAGGATAAGGCTTTGCAAGGAACATCTCTGGCATGTGAGGGTTAACCCAGGTATATGAATTGGCTGCTTTTGAGTCTTCCTATGACTCTTGGAGGTAAATAGGGCAAGTGTTATTACTCTAGTTCTACCAATGGAGAAACTAAGTTCTAGAGGTCAACTAAAGAAGTTACCTAAATTACTAGCAGATGGGATGCAAGAAACCTCAAATTCCTGACATCTGTTCCGGTTTTTCCCCTCACCCCATGTTGCCCTTCAGCAGGGCTTAAGCAAAACAGCCAACACAAGTCCTAGCCTTTCCAG
>CM052652.1:2029958-2073405 GCA_028533165.1 Leontopithecus rosalia
TGTGTGGGGTGTGTGTGTGTGGGTGGGTGTGTGTGTGTGTGGGTGTGGGTGTGGGTGTGTGTGGGGGTTGTGGGTGTGTGGGGTGTGTGTGTGTGGGTGGGTGTGTGTGTGTGTGGGTGTGGGTGTGGGTGTGGGTGTGGGTGTGTGGGTGTGTGTGCACAGGTGCACATGTCTGGGTGCACAGGTGAGAAGACATCAGTGTCATGATGGCTATTGCAGGTGGATGGAGCAGATTCCCTTGTAGGTCATCTGCAGCTTCATGGCTTCTTATGGCTTCTGCACTGGCTTCTTACCTAAAGCTTCTGCATCTCTGCCTGATGGCTTTTTCTGGCCACAGAAATTTGCTAAGCCCTTGCTTGGGGCAGCCCAGAAGAGCATCAGAGTTAAAGGTGCCTGGAGCAACCCTTAACCAATGAAGGATGCAGCTGGTTAAAAAAAAAAGTTTCTGGTTTTTTTTTCCCCCCTGACAACAGGAAAATCAAGGTGTTTTCCACTGAGCCTTTGAGAGGGACTCCAGGGGAAGTATAACCCAAGTGCTCTCTGTAGCATCCTGCTCATGAACACCCCCTTACCAGCTAACCTGCCTCTCTCTATCTTTGTTTCTTATCCTTGCCACCGTACCGCAGGTGAATTCCTGGAGATGAGACTCTCCAGAAGGACACCTGCGGTACGGTGGCAAGGATAAGAAACAAGAATGTGGTCTCAACTGGGGAGGCTGAGGTGGGAGGATCACTTGAGCCCAGGAGTTTGAGGCTGCAGCAAGCTGAGATAACACAACTGCACTGCAGCTTGGGTGACAGAGACCCCATCTCAAATAAATGAGAAACAGTGAATGGAATTAAAACAGTGAATGTTCATTAAAAATAATGCCAAGTTGAAGCAAGCTTGGAGTTTTCTTGTTGAGCACATGGGCTTCTGAGCAGGTACAGCCTCAGCTACTCCTCATTACCTTTCACCGGGCAAGCCACACCTGTAAGCGCTCACTTTCACCAGGCATGCCTGAATTGACTTACTGTCTAAATTTCCCTTAGCGCTGCAGCAGGAGAGTTCTCTGCAGCATAGGAAGGTAGCATCAGAACTCCCTGGAGTAGGATCAGGTTCCTGGACGCTGCATTCCTATCAGTTCTCCTGCATTCCAGCAGACAGCAGATTTGACTTGTAACCAAGCAGACACGTGAAAGTAAATGCGCACGCCTAACATTTTGAAAACTGCCTCCCACAAAACAGAAGGCCCTCTTCCCCCTGCCTTAGTCCCTGCCTTGCTCTTGACATTTTTACAGCCGACTTTGCATTTCCAACACTTCCCGCTTGAATTAGCTCCTGGTCTCTCCTGGCCTGAGAATCCTAGCCACGTGACCCATCCCAGCGCACACTCAGCTCTCTTTACAGCCAGGCCACACGCCTCCTTGCTTTGACATTTAGGGCCTGCCATTTCTTTTCCTCTTCTGCTGCAATAAATCAGGACCAGTTAACATTCACTGCCCCCTGGGCGGTGTTTGGGAAAGCTGATGCTAGGCTGGGGAGGCTTTTCTGTGTGCAAGGAGGTGAAAAGCAAGAGTTGCCTTTCTGCTCCCATTCTGTGGCTTTGTGACAGTGAAAATGAAACTCTGGGCAGAAGCCCAGGCTCCATGTCCAGGCGTCTTGTCTGACTTATACAAAGCTGAGTGCTCAAACTGGACAAAGCAACAATGGCTCATTCCCGGGTTCTGCCTTGTTTATGGCCCAGACCTGTACTGCTGGTTTAGCTCGTTCACCTCAGAAGGTCTGATGTGGAATGGAATGATCAGCAGCCTCAGGACGCAGAGGCTGTGCCAGTTCTGACCCTCCTTACCTCCTGTACTACATGCTGGAATGTGGGTTTAATCCAGCCTAGAAGCAAAGGGGAAGCAAACCTCTCAAATGCCAAATGGCAGGTGCTAAGCAGTATCCTTCAAGGGCATGAATGTATGGAAAGAAAAGTCATCAGAAATAGAGAAAGCAGAAAGCAAGGGAAGATAGGAAATGGGAGGCAGCAAAATGAGAAAAGAGGAAAATGAACACACGAAGTGATCATTATGCAGAGGAGTAGCTGGCTGCCGCTTACAACTCTTTGAGTGACCTGATGTCATTTGTCATCCATCCCTGTTCCAAGGTGGGGTCAGGAGCTAGGGGATGCATGTGCTCACTCCAGAAAAGACACACAGCTCAGATTTTCAAACCGTGCTGCCTCCCATGGTTCACTGGGTTAGAATTCAGCACAACTCTGCTTGCTCAACTGCGAGAGGTCTTAGCCAAAGGGTCTGAAGATGCTTTACAAAAACTAGATCATGTGTGCAAATGTAAGAGGATATATTTTTCCTCCTGTTCATCACAAGACTTGAATACACACTATCAGCACAACCCCCAGAGGTAATTTTAAGATGCAGGATTAGAAGATTCTTATCGAAAGAGACTATGACAGGTAGGCTGAGCATAATGTCTGTCATATAGTAGGTGCTCAATAAATGTCTGAAATTGAGTAAATGAATAATTGAAAATGAGAGACAGATCAAGAAGAATAATTTAACAAGAAAATACTTGAGTATTCACCACAGATACTTTTCAGAGCATCTGATGGTTTTTGTTCTGGGCCTCACGGATTTCAGGATGAGTGAGCTTTCCAGGTGCACACTCATGGGCTGGCTGTGATCACATACACATGTGCCACGGTGCTAAGTGCAGGGAAGATCTGGACAAGGCAGAGTAATGGCAGAGGCTGGATCTGGCCAGGAGATTCTGGAGAGGTCTCTAGAAATACAGGTTCCAAAGCTGCTGAGGTCTCACCAAGCAGATCAAGCCCTAGAAAACAAGCATAAAGACAGCAAAGGTATGAAACAGCTTATTGTGTCAGAGAGGTGCAATAGTATGGCTGGGTCACGTCAGAGAAGTGTGTGTGTGTGTGTGTGTGTGTGTGTGTGTTGGAGGGTGGGGCAATCACTGGCTTCTTTGATGACCGTAGGTTTTTTAGTGCCTTCTATATGACCAAACACTGGCAGCAGTGGATTTCACTTATTTAGCTCCTCCGGGGAAGCTGAAGTCTCATGTATAAGCTATTGCCTTGTCATGAGGGAGTGTGTGAGTATACCCATTTCTAAGGCCTCCTGGTTTACGGTAGAAGAGAATGATCTTTTATCTTCCAATTACCTCGTGGTGCTTATCTGGTTTCTAGTCTGTATTTCACTCTGCTATGAACTACCTTAGGGCAAAACCTTCCTGTTTTTTGAGCACAGTGAACACAAAAGGGTTTTACTGAATGGATGAATGCATGGATGGATGGTGGCTGGACAGACAGGTGGCTGTTCAGAATCCTACAAAAGCCCTTAAGCTCTGCTGTTCTCTCCTAGGTCAGCAAAATTCATTTTTTTTTAATATGAATACTCTTTGTTTATTACTAGCAGTGCAAGTCTCCCTGCAAGGTTCAGAGCCCTGAAGAAATCAGTATGAAATTTTAAGAGTCAAGGTTGGAGCCCACAAATAACTTAGCAAGAATGCCAGGTAACGGCTGTATAGGAGGGTGGCCAGCACAGGCCCTGAGGCCTGGAAGGGAAGGAAAGGGTTTGGAGGCTTTGCAGACCCTCAGACTCTCAGGGCCCCCAGCAGTATGGGCAGAAACAAGTCCCAGAGCTGGAATATTTTGCACACATCTGCTGCAGAATGCCTTGGGAGCCAAAGGATTGGATGAAGCTCAAATCAGAGTAGACAGAAGGCAATTATGTTTCTGCATCCTCGGCTCCTGCCACCCTGAAGCTCCCTGGGGATGCACTTGTGGCATTTGGGTGTTTTTCTCACAAAGGCCTAGAGAGAGAAAAACAGCCACTCACCATCTAATAAATTATCTATCATGTCACCGCTTCTGCTTGCCTCGTTCTGACACCTCTCCCTTTCTGATTGTAGACAATAATTACCCTCTAATTGCTTCGATAATCTTGCTTATGGAGCTACAGCAGCAATGAAAAGCTGTCGTTTGTTATGGCTCCTTCTGAATGTTGATTTAAGCTGAATTACAACTCAGTTCGACCTGAAGAACAACGCCCACTCAAATGAGGCAAGGTCTTTGGAGGCCTGGAACTGGGTGCCAGAGCATGTTTCTTGCTTCTCTCTGGCTTACAGGCTACACCTGACTTGGGAGAGGTCACTTATCAGCCCCTCTGCAAACTGGGCCCTGCAGTGGGATGGATCCCTGTGTGTCTGAGGGCTACCCTTCTCCCCGCCACAGTGGATAGAGAATGACTGCAGGAAGGCAGAGAGTGCACCCAACATCCCCCACCAACGAGTGGATTTCCCTGCAATTTGATTGGCCTTTGACTCTGTGCCATTATCTCTTTTTTTCAAAGCACATAACCTAATGGCAGAAAAATATCACAAATCATTAAGATAGTGTTTATTGGACACCCCATATGCACATTGCTTGGTGCTGGGTGTGGTACAGCCTGAGACGATTATTTCCTGCAACATGAGCACAGAGTCTGTGTGGAAGGCATGGGGCATATATGGAAATCTGTGGCCGTGGTATCAGACACACTAACGAGCTTCAGTTTTCAGATGGGGTCAAATGGAGGAAGAGCTTGAGAGAAATGCCTTAGTGTGAGCTACAGGGCAGGCTTGGCAATATAGGTCACTTGGTTGATTAATTCCAAGCTCTATTTGTTGAGGACCTACTAAGTGACAAGTACGGAGCAAGGCACAAATAATTTTTAAAAATAATGAACCATTGCCCAGAGATTTTGAGGTGCTCATACTCTGACGGGAATTGAAGTGTTGGTATACTATACCAACAGTTGGAATACAATATCCATGGAGAGTAAGGAGTATAAGGAAAGCATCAAATACAGGCTGATGGATTCAGCCAGAGGAGATGGGAGCTAGCTTTGAAGTGGGCCTTGAGGGGTTGGTGAGCTAAGGACATTTGTAAAGTTGGCTAAGGACATTTTTGCAAGCTGGAAGGACATGGAGTACTTAAAGTAACATGAAATAGTTCTGTGCACCCAAAGAACATCTGGGGGAAGGTGTAGTGATGGGATCAGCTGGAGAGAGGCTGAGACTAGTTCTGAAAGCTTCTGAGTGTCCTGTGAAGGATGTGGGCTTTACACTAACGGTTTTAGGTAGAAAGAGCAGGTAGAGAGCCTCACTCTGGCCAGTGTGGAGGGAACTGAATGGAAGGAGGGAAGGCCAGGGCCAGCAAGGCCCACCGGGAAGTGGGCAACATTACTGGAGCTACAGGAAAACCTTTCAGAGATGCGTAGGAGATGGAGTTCATTTGGCTCTTCTGTTGCTTTTCTCTCTTCAATGCTTTTATACCCCCACACGGAGTTGTCTTATAATTCTCCTAATTTTCTTATTCAGGAAGACTTTCCACGTTTCTCTTGGGCTCTGAGTTCTAGCCTCTATTTCCGTAATGTCAGGCTGCACAACTAGTTTTGTCTTTGGTTGGGGTTGAGAGACACCAGGGTGCAACTCAGGTTAGTGGAAGTTTCCTACCACAGGCTGGATGCAACGTGAAGTCCCTTCTTATGGCCTAAATGACTCTTTTCAAGTTGACAGAGTCTCACCTGAAGCTGGAATTATTTGCTTAAGGATCTGGATCCCTTTCTATGTACTCCAACAGAGGTGTTAATTATTCAGGGGTCAAGGGTCAGCTGGTCTATAAACACAAATTTATTGGACACCTGCTGTTTACACATCACACTGCTATTCCAGGTTGTGTTCAAGAAAATGTCTAGACTGTGAGTCTCTGCAAAAGCCCTTTTAATCCTTTCCATTGCCAACAATGCTTGCTGCTGGCTTGGGACAGCCTACCTATATGCTGTTGTAAAATGAATCTCTCTTAAAACACTCACAAAGCCTGACACGTATCAGTCAGCTGGACTCCCAGGACCTGCCAATGTACACAGAAACAAGAGAAGCGCTGGTCTCTGGACTGCTTTCAGATAATAAATCTCTAGCCATATGGAGGAAACAGCCAACAGCCTCTCCTTTGGAGACGGTAAATCAATTTGCCTAAAAACAAATAAATCTGCATTTCTCTGAGCCTGTTTCCCATTTCCCAGAGGTAATATATTCTGGAAAATAAAACAAAAGGAAAATAATGGGTTGATTCAGTACCTCCTATGTATGTGATTATCTGTGAAACATCATACTGGGTACTATAGGTTCATAGAAATCAAAGGTTGGCCTCTGACCTCATGGAGCTTATATTCTCTTTGGAGATGTACAGAGCTGGATTAATACATTTAGGGGCTCCAACCTGAAATGATTATAGTCCTTCCCACCCATATACAGATATTTTAAAAAAACCCAGAATTTATGTGTAAGCAAAATTTCTGCATCTTCTTATTGCAAAATTCTGGTGAATTCAACTGAAGATAAATTTTTATCACGTTCTGATACCCTTGTTTTGTTGGAGCTCTAAACATGGGATTAATCTGCCTACGAGTAACCTGGATGGGCCATAACTATGCACATCAGAAGCTGTAAAACTGTATACATCAGACAATCTTACAAGAAGAAAAGTACATAGTTGGTCCCTGTGTCATTCAGTGTTCTCCAGAGCAACAGAACCAACAGGAGAGGGGTATGTGTGCGTGTGTCTCTGTGTGTGTGTGTCTCTGTCTCTCTCTCTCTCTCTCTGTGTGTGTGTGTGTGTGTGTGTGTGTGTGTGTGTGTTGAGAAAGAGGGAGAGTTTTATTTCAAGGAATTGACAAGTGATCGTGGGAGTGGCTTGAAAGTCTAGAATTTGTAGTGCAGGCTGGAAAGTCAGGCAGAGGTCAAGATACACTCCAGAGGCAGGATTTCTTCTTCCTCAGGGAAACCTCAGTTTTGCCCCTAAGGCTTTTCACTGACTGAATGAGGTCCACCCAGACTAGTGACAATAACGTCCTTTACTTAAAGTCAAGTGATTGTAAATGTTAGTCACATCTACAAAATATTGCCATAGCAATACCTAGATGAGTATTTGATTAACTGGCTAGAGCCTAGCCAAGTTGACACATAAAACAGACCATCACAGTGCCCAGTAAAGGTGTAGCCATGAGCAGGGTGAATGTCAGAGGTGGGAATCTGAGGATGTGATAGCTGGAAGGGAATTTAGAGATCACCAAGTTTAATCTCCTTCATGCACAGGGAAGGTGCCTGCCATGCTTAGTTTGTACGAAGTATCAAAAACAGGTTTTCTCAATCTGGTGGCATGTTTTATGCGAGGGATTCAAGTGAATTTTTAAAGAAGCACATAGTCTAGATTCTTTCTTGATCAAGGCTTGATGAATCAGAATGTACATAGCAGACATCCAAATAATATTTTTAAATTAGATCACATTGGATCTAAGCCTAAGGCTTATCCTTTGCTGACAGGGTCCAAGACTATCATTTCACTGATATATCCCTACAGTCTAGCCTAGTCTTGGTACATAACAGGTGTTCAAAAGCATCGGTGGAATTCATGAATAGCATGAATACAAGGAATTTAAGCCAGTTGGATGTGCAATATCCTGATTCCATCATGGGAATGTAGAGACAGAAAAAATATTCTAAGCATGAATCTGAGTTTCCTCATCTGTTGGATGGAAATGCTAGGATACACCTTTCTAACAGGTGTATCCAAAGGAGTGTATGAGCAAATACATATATTTACACAGCACTTGGCATATAGTAGGTGCTCAATAATCAGTAGTGAACACTATGACAATATTTCACACCATCCAACTCCAGCAGATGCTGGAGGTGCCATGCTCAGAGCACCTTTACAAGCCATGCACCCATCCTCCAGCTCTGGATGCTGGGTGTCAACAGCTTACAGCTACTCATTTTTCCAGAGAATTGCTCTCTACTGAAATAAGAGTTGTGTGCACTAGAAGGTTATGGCTCCTGCCCCAGCGGGATAGCCCACAGCCAGTGGCTGATCCACAGGTGATCAGGCTGCAGCCAGTCTCCAGCTGAGCTCTCCTCCAGATTTTCTCCCTGCCTATTATGCTCCTGTCACTCCCTCTCTCCTGAGAGCTGAGCTCAATAAATCACTTGGACAAAAGTCTTTGTCTTAGGCTCTGCTTCTAGGGAACCTAACTTAAGACACTTATTTGGAGAGAGCCCCTAATTCTTTGCCTGTGCAATTATGAGCCATTTTCTGGTTGTGATTCTGATATTCAGACCCCTGGGTGAGTCTCTGCCACAGAATGTTCTTAGCTAGAAGAACATGGCCTTGCAACTGCAGCTGGCAGCTGGCACTTGGCTCATCCACAGCTAACCTCCCCAATCAGCGAGGCTGGTGTACTCATCTTTGTGTTACATTTTGCTAAATTCTGCCTGGCCAAGTCCATTCTATCAGCCTAGCCTCTTCCATAAACCAAATAATCACAAGTTCAACCACCAAGGCTTGAATTTCAGGGAAAACATTCACTCACTCACTCCTTCAATTATTTATGCTTCCAACAGTTATGGAGTTTTGTCCCCCTAGCAAGGTACTGGGGATATAGCCACTAACACAGATAAGACATGCTTTCTGGGAACTGAGTCTGGAGGGAGAAATGGACAAACAAGCAGGCAATTGCAAAAGAGTTTGTGAGCCATTTTATAATATGATGCTTTGAGAACACAGAGGAGTTAAACCAGGATGGAGATCAAAATGGTTTGTTCTTCACTGCAGTTGACCTAAACAGAAATAAATAGACTAGATATCCACCAGCACACTGCAGACCAAAATGATTACTTCAAAGAATAAGGTGTCACATGTACAAAGGTGTAGTTTTAAGCACAAAGAATGGTTGCCTAGTGATGGGCTGAATAAACAGATATAAATGCAAAGGACTCTGCCTCCTGTGTTATTACTGCTGTAGCTTTTCTCCCACTCAAACACTCACTTCCTGGGACTCAAAGAAAGTGCAGCTGAATTAGACGGTTTTTAGCTGGGGACTGGCTAGATCAGTGGAAATCACAACTGGGTTCTCCCACTGCCTTTCTATACAACAGCACTGTGGCTCACCCGCAGACAGTGTCGGGATGCAGTGGTCCCAGTGCCTGGCTGCCTTCTTCTTACTTATTCCTCCTCTGCCGTTCATCAGTCGACTCTGGCAAGGCAGGCAGAGGTTATGGCCTAATTATGAGGTTAGGAATGTTAATTGTTCTATGTTGATATTAGCGTAGCTGGTGCTAATGGGAAAATAATTACTACCCTGTGCCTTCACGGCCATTTCATTGCTCTCTTGTGGTTTCGTAGTTATTTGGCTATAGATGGTGATGACTTAATGTGTGGCTGCTATTATTGTTCTGACTGTACAACTGGGGAGAGTCAGAAAAGAGGAGGAGGTTGGGCGAAGTTAGAGCCTTTTAAATGCTTTTACTTTTCTTAAGCTTTTTAAAATTTTTCTTTGCATGGGGTTCTCTTGGGCTGTAAGAACGTAATATTCTAAAAATACCAGTGTTTTGGTGATTCAAGAACCCCAAGATCTTATTCCTAAGCCAGTTGTTGGTGATCGTGTGCTGGGCTCTGAAAGATAAAGAGAGCTCCTGGCCTCTCTGAATGCCACCTCCCACCCACTTTCCTGAAGTCAATCTAGATCTCTTCATGTCACTCATTCCCCAGTGCCCCACCTCCAGACATTCTCGAAGTCCATCCATTGTATCCTGAGCATCTCTCTTCTGTTGCCTCCTCTCTGGTGCTGATCATGGCTCTGCTCATTTATCATTTCCTTGGACTACTGATTGGCAACCACCAACTTACTGGTCTCCGTGCGTCTATTTTCAGACCCTATTTTCGGTTCCTTATTTAAAATTCTGCAATGGCTCTTCATTGACTACAAAATAGAATACAAACTCCTTTTCAAGACACTTCAAGAGCTAACCCTTGCCCATCTTTGTAACTTCTTCTTCCGTATTCCCTTCTCGTTTCCAATAGCCCTGTGTAGCACTCATTATTGTTCTTCTCCAGGAACATCATGCTGTCTCCTCTCACCTCCACGCTGGTGCATATGCTGCCCTTCCTCCCTGGAATGCCCTCATCTTCCAGAGGCCGCTTCATTTGAGAGCCTTCCCTGATTCATCTAGGTAAATTAACAGATAATAACTGTTTGATCTGCTAAATATTAAACTCCTGAAGGCAGGATCTGTATTTGTCTCATTTACCACTGTGGTCACAAGCCTGTTATATCATCTGGCCTATGGAGAGTACACACTAACTATTCAAAATAAGGAACCAAAAGGCTCTGTTACGGTTTGGAATATGGTTTGTTTCCAAATATGGTTTATTTGTTCCCACCAAACTCATGTTGAAATTTGATCCCCAATGTGGTGGTGTTGGGAGGCGGGGCCTAATGGGAGCTGTTTGGGTCATGGGGGCAGATCCCTCATCAACGGTTTGTTGTGGTTCTAACCAAGCGACTGAGTTCTTGCTCTGGGGAAGATGGACTACTTGTTGTGAGAATGGATTAGTTTCCACCAGAGTGGGTTGACATAAAACCAGGAGCCCCTTAGGTTTTGCCTCTCTTCACAAGTGTCCACCTCCCCTTTGACCTTCCCTGCCATGCTTTTTGACCCAGCACGTGGCTCTCACCCGATGCTGAGCAGATGTTGGTACCCTGCTTCTCATACTTTCCAGACTGCAGGGCTGTGAGCTAAATAAACCTCTTTTCTTTTTAAATTACCTAGCCTGAGGTATTCTATTATGGCAACATTGAACAGACTTAGGACAGTCTTCAAGACAAGACATACTTTTGACATCTACTTAGACACACAGATTAAAAGGTTACATAACCACATCTCTTTCTAGAGATAGGTTGCAAATGAATGTTTTCATGCATAACATTTCAAGTACTATATTGAATCCTCCTCAATTCAGACTAGTGGGAGCAGGAAAGAAAACAGTTCTTTTAAATTTGTGGTATATTTCAATTTCAGGCTTTTTTTTCCCCCCCAGGCCAGTATTTCAATATCTACCAAGCACCTACCATGTGCTAGGTATGGTCCTGGACACAACACTGACTATATGAACATAAGTATGACACAGTTTCTGACTTTGAGACACCTAAAGCCCTTTGATAAACGCCTTTCTGTAGACTTAATAGAGCTATATTCACTCTAAATGTAGCTTTTTTCTTTAAATCATATGGTCATCTCTGCCTGGTTTTGGCTGGAACTTTCTTTCCTGCCTTGCCTATTTGGTTAATTATTACCTGTCTTTCCCACATCAAAACCTTCTTTGGCTAAGACCACACCTCTCCTTGTCTTCCTCCTTTCCTTCCCCACAATCCTTCTCTGTTTTCCTCTTCTGCTCTCCCAGGACCCTACCTATAGTCCTGTCTATCGTGCCATCCTCACTCATTTCCTGCTATTCTGCGTGTTTCTTCAGGGCGGTGACCATCATTTTATCCCGTCTCTCTAGCACAGTGACTGATGCATGGGAGATGTTCAATGATCTTTAATATTGTTACAATGAATGAATAAATAAATGAAACTAGAATTTTTAACTAGAGATCCTGCATGTCTCTTTTTAATGAATTGTTTACAATTGGGAACACTCACTCCCAGAGACTTAGGCCCTCAAAATTCCTCAGTTTTCTCCCTCAATCAACTAAGTTAACATCTCTTAGAACATCTTATTATCTCAGGATTGCATTAGATTCAGCCGTAGCAAATTGCTGTGTTTTGCACACCAAAAACAGCCGAATACCAGCACATCATGCAGTTCAAACTAATACTTAACAAATCTGCTCAATACTAATGGTGCCAAGGTGAACATCAAATATTCAAATGTTCCAGGTTACAAATGAGAGGACTGGTTTTCTTATCTCATTCTGGGTTTCCCTGGCTATGTCTCCAAAGCTATTCAGAAGAGTCTGCTAAGCCTGCTGCTTCTTTCAGCCTTCCTGGCTAGGTCCACAGATGATTAGTGTTGTGCAGAAATCATCCTTTTTAGAGTCACTTAAAAAAGGTTAGCATTTACAGCCAATTAGCAAAAGCCTAGTACAATAATTGTCTTTGCATACCAAGTTGCACAATAGCTATTATTCATGCCATAGAGAGACTGTCCAGTTGTTGGATGGAGGGGTTTGGGGGATGGTAGTTTGGTGAAGTCCCAATTCATGTTGCTTGTCCTTGGGCCTTTAACTCTGCAGCCATGCTCTTGTCCTATGAGGCCAATCCTCCCATCCTGCCCCAAGACCAAGCTTTTGTGAGCTTCACAGCCTTTGCCAGAGACTTTGCTCCATTTCCAAAGCAAATGGTGCCATTGACTGTCAGCCTCTTGCCTCATTTCTTGTCTATGTCACTTTCACCCCTTAAATCTCACAGCCAATGTTTCTCTACAGGAACCACCCTAGACTTCCTTCCTTTGCGGTGACTGCATTTTCTCTGGTCACTCAAAGTATCATTTCAGGATGTTGAGAGATCACTTGGGAACCCACCCTCAGCACTACTTTTGCTTGGCTGACGTCTGGTGCCCCTCTCTGTTCTTTACCACCTCCAGAGAGAAGGATTGAAAGCTAACTAATCCGAAGGGGCAGGAAAAGGGATGGGAACGTAGGCCTGCCTCCCAAAGGATCTTCCTTTTGCCATCAGTCTGGTTCAAATGTCATATAACATTGGTCAAAACTCAGCCTCCGCTCACCTCCCTCCTCACACCTCATATTCCCCAGGCTGATCTGGAAAGGTGGAGGAAGAGAAGGCAGAAGGGAGAGGTGAAGCCCAAGAACCTGAGTATTTCTCTCCGGCAAGACTCGGGACTGCTCTGGGCATTTAGAAGCTGGGTGTGCAAATGTGCTATGTAGTTCAAGGTCACCACCGCTGCAGAGGCCAAGGACACCTTAGGAGGAACTCTAAGCTGGCTCCCAGGGAGAGCTGCTTTCAGATTTCATCCATAGGTAAATTCACCCTTTTCACCCTCTAAGCAAATGAGTCCCTGTTCCCATTTCCCATGGTTTAGTCTTCCAGTGAAGTCTTTGGTCTCCTCTGATCTAGCAGCTCTCAACTCTCTCCCAATCTCTTTCGTTTATTCTGCGACACTTGTTGAGTGAGGCACATAGGGTTTGCTGTCACTTTAGTGTTCCTTGTGACTGTGAGGTAATGGGCTAGTGTTATCACTTTCTCAGAAAGTCTTCAAAATTATCACGAGGTGAGGCATTCATCTCCTGGGAGGTGTTTGTGTGGTCAGATAAGATGATGGCTGCGTTCCATTCCAGCCTGTCATTCAGTCATTTATCCTTAGCGGGCAACTCCAGGGAGCCACTGAGAGATGTTTACAGTCTGAAGCACTCAGCTAAAATGGAATTCCAAACATGGCACCCACAACTTGGGTTTCTAATCATCCATCTGTATGTCTGCATGTAGTCTATGATTTAGGGTTTAGGTTCCTTTTTTTTTTTCCTTCTCCTGCCCTTTTAGAGTTTAATAAACGTCAGGGGCATCTTGTAAATGGTGACACAAGAATCACTATCAAAGACAGCTCTAGTACAATAATATATAGTACAAATATTAAGGTGTGTGGCTTTATCAGCTAGATTGCATGAATGTAAAACATCTCCCACACTTTTCATCTGGATAGGTGTTTAACATCTCTGTGCCTCAGTTTCCTTGTCTGTAAAATGGGAATTATAACAGGATGTACCTGAGTGTTCACTGTAAAGATTAAGTGACTTAATGTATAAAAGCACTTAGAACAGTATCTGGCAAATAGATGACAAAAAAAATACATGATCAGTAACAGGTGTGGTGGAAATATTTATCTTTTTTTTTTTTTTTTTTTTTGAGATGGAGTTTCGCTCTTGCTACCCAGGCTGGAGTGCAATGGCGCGATCTCGGCTCACCGCAACCTCCGCCTCCTGGGTTCAAAGAATTCTCCTGCCTCAGCCTCCCGAGTAGCTGGGATTACAGGCACGCGCCACCACGCCCTGCTATTTTGTATTTTTAGTAGAGACGGGGTTTCACCACATTGACCAGGATGGTCTCGATCTCTTGACCTCATGATCCACCCGCCTCGGCCTCCCAAAGCGCTGGGATTACAGGCGTGAGCCTCCGCGCCCTGCAGTTTAGAACTCAGGGAAGCCCTTGAAGATGCCCTGGATCTCCCGAAGTCTCTGGACCTCTGAGAATCCCTAGTTTGTCAGAAAGAGCCCCAGACTCGAGGTCAGAAGACCTGGGAATGCTCGCAGCCCCTCGCACACCATTAAGAGCAGACCACGGGCCGGTCCTCATACTGGATTCTGCTGGTTTTTGAATTCTTCCCCAGTTCTGCTTCACAGACGAAATAGTCAGAAGCGGGTAACGACGTGGTGAATGCGAGAGCGGAAAGCACGGGTCCGCCTGGAGCCTGGAGCCTGGAGCCTGGAGCCTGGAGCCACAGCCCGGATACCCCTTTAAAATCCCGCCGCAGTCACTCAATCTCTCTCCCATCTCTGTCGGCCTTGCCCCGGAACATCACAATCGCGGCCACCTCGCAGAGTGAGATTCCGGCTACAAAGCGTTCATGCAGGTCCGCCGAGCGCCGCGTGGGAACCATGATCCCAAACCCCGCGAACCTCGAGGAGCAGCGGGGCGAGCCCAGCCCAGCCGAGGGTTGGGATCCCGCCTCCAGGCCCGAAGCCGGGTTGGGCGCGCGGCTGAGTGGCAGGCACATTAGCCAATAGAGCCGCGAGGGGCGAGCCCAGCCCAGCCGAGGGTTGGGATCCCGCCTCCAGGCCCGAAGCCGGGTTGGGCGCGCGGCTGAGTGGCAGGCATATTAGCCAATAGAGCCGCGGGAGGCGGCAGGGGCGGAGCTGCCCGTTGGCCGCGCTCGGCCTCGTGGGAGAGCTGGCGGCGTCGGCTCCTCGCGTTCCTCTCGTCGCTGCTGAGGGTCCGCACGCAGCCGTCGCCTGCGGGGCTTCGTCTAACCCTGAGCGCGGACGGCAGGACCCGGAGAATCCTGGCGTTAGTCCAAGGGGCTGGCGAATCCTCGTTCTCGGGAACTGCAGCCTGTGGGTGAAGTCACGGCGTCGTGCCGTGGCCCCGACCCCCTCTCGCCCCAAGGGACCGTCACCCGCTGTGGAGTCTGGGCGTCGGGACCCCCGGGGACCTGCGCCTTCCGCTCCCACCCTCACTCCTGAATGTTAAGGGGGCAGGGCCGGGCCAGGAACGAGGGAAGGCTGGAGAAACAGCAGGGACGAACTTCTCCCCCGGAAGCGGACCTTTGCAGGCCTCCTAGAAGGAAAATGTAGCAACAGTGGGACGGGGGAAGAAGGGCGTGGCGGTTCTCACGCCTCGGTGGGATCCCCTCGGCTTCCGGGACGCGCGGGCGCTCACGGCCTTACGTCATACCCTTCTGGCTGGTTTCCGGTCGGCCCGCTCCACCCGGGGCGACTGCCGCGACCGCTGCTGATCACCGCGTTCCCCAACGTGAACTCCTCGCGGGCTTTTCCCGCTGCCTCCAGACAGAGGCCTGACACCGAGCTTAGCTCTAGAGGCAGCGGAGGTTCCAACCCCATTTCTGACCACTTTCCACTCCCTTTCCCCGGTCAGCGGTTTATGACGCTGGGCGCGGTGGCTCACGCCTGTAATCCCAGCGCTTTGGGAGGCCGAGGCGGGTGGATCACGAGGTCAAGAGATCGAGACCATCCTGGTCAACATGGTGAAACCCCGTCTCTACTAAAAGTACAAAAAATTAGCTGGGCATGGTGGCGCGTGCCTGTATTCCCAGCTACTCGGGAGGCTGAGGCAGGAGAATTGCCTGAACCCAGGAGGCGGAGGTTGCGGTGAGCCGAGATGGCGCCATTGCACTCCAGCCTGGGTAACAAGAGCGAAACTCCCTCTCAAAAAATAAATAAATAAATAAACAAGCTAGTTCTAGAAATAGCAGTATTATCAGATTAAAAGAAGCCGTTATAATCGGAGTGACGATGAAAACCTATTGTGCTCAGGTATCAATCACCTCAGCTGGGGAAGTCAACTCTGTCCTGGAATCCAGGGAACCTGAAGTCTTCTGTTTGCTCAGCTACTAGATTTTTCTGCATAATCTGCCATATGTTGCTTCCAGCCTCTGTTCCTTCGTTTTTAAAATAGGGCCAGTGAAGGAATGTTTTCTATACTCATATTTTTACCTTTATGAACTACTTCAAAGATAAGTCCAACAGAACAGAGAGAAGCACTTTGCATATTCAAAGTATTAGCAACATACAGTAAGATGCACACCATGATGCCACGAATTACCTTTAATATGTTTTCCTGGGACACATAGAACTTGTACTCTATATATCATATAAGACACTGGTCCCCAACCTTTCTGACATCATTCCTGAATGTTGATGCCTATGAGGTAAACACAGGCACCAGGGACTGGTTTTGTGGAAGACAGTTTTTCCACAGACCAGGGTGGGAGTGAGGGGAACGCTTTGGGATGATTCAAGCATATTACATTTATTGTGCACTTTATGTCTATTATTATTACATTGTTATATATAGTGAAATAATTATACAATGCATGGTAATGTAGAATCAGTGGGAGCCCTGAGCTTGTTTCCCGGTAGCTACACAGTCCCAAATGGGGGTGATGGGAGGCAATGACAGATGATCAGGCATTAGATTCTCCTAAGGAACTTCCAACTTAGATCCCTGGCATGTGCAGTTCACAATAGGCTTCACACTCCTATGAGAAGCTAACGCTACTGCTGACAGTGGGAGGCGGAGCTCAGGTGGTAAAGCAAGTGATGGGGAGCAGCTGTAAATACAGAGGAAGCTTTGCTTACTTGCCTGCTGCTCACCTCCTGCTGTGCGGCTCAGTTCCTGACAGGCCATGGACTGGTACCAATAGGTGGCCTGGGGATGGGGAACCCCGATGTATGATACCCGAGGTTTATCTTTATATCAGGCATTCATTTAAAACACCCCACAGATTTCTTTTCTCATGGCTACATTTGAGGAGCAGCCTGGCTTGCAAGCATTGACCAATTCTACTCACCACCTGTACTTAATAGAGGGAGCCATTGGGGCCTGGAGAGAAGATGTGGAAGAAGGTATCAGCTAAGGAACCCAGCTTAGAGGAGGTAAAGATGGCTTTGTCTCGAAACTTTGAGAATTAATGGTCTAATACCATGAAAAGTATTAGAATGTGGAGTCGTGGGCTGCTGTAGGTCCTTGCTCATTCCACCCTCTTACTTGCCTCGTTTTCTCTGCCTTCAGTGCCCTTTCCCAACCTGGAGTGCTTCTCTCCCTTTCTTCCCCCAAACTCCCAACATGCATATATTTTTCACTTAGCTAACCCTTGAGAGATATAATACATGTTGAATGAATGAATGAAGAGATGAAAAAATTATGGATGGACCAATGGACACCATGGGCACCAGAAGATCTGAGTTCTTTCTTGGATCAGCACAACAACCTTGTGATGTAAGTAAGGTAACAATTTATGGTGCCATTTCACATGTGAGGGGACTGAGGTTCAGAAAGTTAAGTGACTGAGTTGAAGACATTTAACAAAGTAGCAGAACTGGCCCTTAACCCTTAGGATTGTTTTCCTCCCACATCATAATTCTTGAAGGCAAGAAAGTCTTAATTTCCACATTTTCAACTGACAACAAGCCTTCTTTAGAGAAAAGAATGTATATACACCTGTCGCTTTCACCACCTCCTTCCCTAGGCAAATGATGGCAGAGGTGAGCCAGTATTCACAGGCTAATTTTACAGACAAGTCTAAATGGAAAGTGGCACCTGTTAGGAACATAGTCAAGAACTGGACATCATGAAATTTCAGCCCATTTTTGCACGTTTTTCTAGTGGAAGACTTCAGCATGTTCTCGGTCTATCAGAGGAGTCTGTTTCCATGGCAGGGGAGGAACTGAAGGATGAAAGAAAGAAAGAAATGATAGAGCATATTTTGTCAGAACTATTTCTCCAGAAACACTGATAATTCAAAGGGCAAGGGCAATTCAGTGATTAGAAGTACAGCAGTGAGTGAGCTCTAAAAAAATAGAATAACCCTTTAGGTCTCTTCCAAGGGACAAGATAAATGAGGAACTTGGGCAGGAGGATGTTGATGTGAGCACATAAGCCTCACCTTCTTTGCTTGCTCTCATTCACATCTGTTCCTATAGACTGAAGCTAGACTTCCCAGGTCGGGAACCCTGGCTCTACCACAAACTAGCTTTGTAAGGATTCTTAACCCTAACTGCCTATTCCCATCTCATCAAATGGGGATAGTAATAATTAACACTTCCCTTGTGGACGTTGTCAGAATTAAACGAGTTCATTTATATTAATTCCCTTAGATCAGTGTCTAGCACATTGTTAATGGTATTGTCACTATCTTCCTTATAGCTGCCTCTTGGTAATTGAAGCAGACCATATACTTTTAAGATAGTTATTTTCAACCGGGTTTTTCAAAAGAGGGAAAGATTGACCAGATTATCTGAGGTGCTTTTATACACCCTGGCTTTCCTCCCCGATCTTCCATTTCTACCCTTCTGGAAATTAAGACTGTTTAGGTCTGTGAACTGGGCCTGGTGGCTCACATGTATAATTCCAGTGACCTGGGAGGCTGAGGCTCTGAGAGGATCACTTGAAGCCAAGAGTTTGAGACCAGGCTACCTAAAGAGATACCCATCTCTAAAAAAACCTTTTTTTTTTTTTTTTTATCTTAGCTAAGAGTACTGACGCATGCCTGCGGCCCCAGCTATTCAGGAGGCAGAAGCAGAGGATTGCTTGAACTCAGGAGTTCAAGGTTGCAGTGAGCCATGAGCATGCCTCTGCACGCCTGGGCAACAGAATCAGATCCCAACTCTTAAAAAAAAAAACAAAACACTATAGGTCTGTGATGAGGGATGGGCATGTGTATTTAGAAAAGGCAAATCTGAAATGCTTTATTTCATCTTACCCCTAAACCTAACACCCAACCAGAATCCCATCTTAAAGAGATTTCTCTGGAGACTAACAGGTATATTTGCTTTATGAGGATTACCAGGGTAGTCTAAGCTTGTGTAGGACATGTGCATATTATGAAGTCTATCAGCCTGTCTAAGGAGAGCTGCATTTAAACCAACCCAACTTGCGATTCCAGTTTCCTTTTGTATTATGGATATGCTAATGAGTTGCCTCAAACTTAGAGATGACATTTTCATGATGCCACTCTCTGGGGAAAGCCCTAGGGATTTAAAGTTTGATCATATGGTATTTGACTCTGTAACTGACTTTTTTCCCACTTAATAATCTGTGTGGATATCTTTCTAAGTTCATGCATATAGATCTCATTCTTTTTAATAGCTGCATGATAGTCCATAATATATATTTTCCATGCTTTCTTCAAACATTATTTGCTAGAAATGCAGATTGTTTCCTACCAGATTTTTTTAACTATGGGGCATCATGTTGTAATAAACATGCTTGAACATATTTTTCTATATGCTAGGGCATGCTTTTCTCTTAAGAGAGAATCACTAAAGTGTAATCAGTAGGTCACTAGATGTGCACGCTGGTAATTTTAGAAAATATTGCCAGAGAGAGTGAAACAATTTATCACTGCCCCTCCAGCTTCTCCTGGGCATGCCACATACACTGTGGGAAGGGGAAAGGCTGACCTAGAACACCTTTAAGTGGATGCTGTAGTGAGTATGACAAGACTATGATTCATGGATTCTGAAGTGTTTTGGATTTTATGGGTCAGCTAAAACCTCATTTAATAGCATGCTGCCTGTCCTTTGCTTACCATAACTGCATCCATGATGTGGCTGAATTAACCACCTACCATTGCACAACCATAAGCATCAATACACCCTTCTTCTCTATTCCTAGTTTTGTGTGATAACCTGCTTGAGGGAGAGAGGGAGTGGGTGGGAGCAGATGCTTAAAAAAAACTGCAGGGTTAGGAAAAGGAACTGTGAAAGGGGAATTCATGGACACTGAACCCAAAGACCCTGGGAGAAATGACAGGCAGCAGGACAGAATCTATTTCCTTATTTTCATGTTTTCTCTCCGCTCAGAGACATTCTCAGTATAATAGCTGCTGACTTCTGTAACACCATTCTGTAATCTTTTGCCAATCCAAGAGACTCTGTTGTCACACTTCATCAGCTGTGTTATAATTCCCAATAACTAGCACACATTGATGTCCTATCCCTGAAAAGCTGGCCCAAAATAAATGGCTTCAGGGGACTTAATGATAAATCAGAGGCATTCTGAATGGATTCTGAAAGTATTCTAAGTCAGAACAAATCCTCGCTGGAATCCAATTTGGCTGTTTCATTACCAGTTCTATCTCCCGCGTGCAAAAAGATGATAAACAGCATTGCAAAGATGTAGATGAGATTGGCTTTTGTGACCTAATGTTTCTGGTGAAGAGAGAAGTACACGCTGTTCAAACAGGAAAAATGCACACAACCCACTAGCAACAGAATATTATAGTCTTCGTTTTTGAACAGGAATCATTTATGATTTTACTACCTGGGAAACAAAGACCTGGCTGCTTCTGCATTTTGAAGTGGTTTAATTAACCCTTAGTGTGCACAGAGAGCTGGTACAACTACTCTACAAACTAAAAGCCACATGAACAAAAGCAGGAAGTTGCCAGATATTTCTTATCAACCCAGACCAAGATTCCTTAGGGGCATGTATCAGAGTAGTGAGAGCACCATTTCCAGTCCCGGCTCTGCAGGATGAATTCCAGAGAGTGAGTTAACCTCTCTGTGCCTCAGTTTCTTCATTTGAAAAATGGGCTAATAGCAATTTGGAAGTCATTTTTTTTAAGTGGCACTAAGAGGAACCAATAGATAACAAAATGGGAGAGGGTGTATGGACAAAGAGGGAAAGTTAAAGAAATAAATCTAGGCCAGGTGCGGTGGCTCACGCCTGTAATCCCAATACTTTGGGAGGCCAAGGCAGGCAGATCACGAGGTCAAGAGATCAAGACCAACCTGGCCAACATGATGAAACCCTGTCTGTACTAAAAATGCAAAAATGAGCTGGGCATGGTGTCACACGCCAGTAGTCCCAGCTACTAAGGAGGCGGACGCAGGAGAATAGTTTGAATCTGGGAGGTGGAGGTTGCAGTAAGCCAAGATCGCACCACTGCACTCCAGCTTGGTGACAGAGTGAGACTCCATCTCAAAAAAAGAAAAAAAAGGAAAGGAATCTAGCCATAGCGATCATTAAGAACTGTTGGGATTTGGCTATCATTTTCGATGAATGAATCTCCATGTAGGATGCTGGAATTTGGTTTTTGGAGTTGGACAAACCTCGGTTCAAATCCTTTGCCATGTAGTAGCTGTGTGGCCTCAGTTTCTTCATTCACCTTATGAGAATGAAATGGAGGACTATGTCACACAGGGCATACCCAGCACATTGCAAGGGGGCAAGGCATGACAGTCATGACTATTATCACATTTGAACTGTTAGGCTGCTGTGTATTGACCCCTCTATTAATTTCCTATTGCTGGCGTGACAAATTTCCACAACACTGATGCCTTAGAGCAACAGACATGTATTCTCTCATAGTTCTGGAGGCCGGAAATCTGAAATCAAAGTGTCAATGGGGCCACATTGCTTGCAGAGGCTCCGGGGGAGAATCAGTCGCTTGCCTGTCCCAGCTTCTGCTGGGAGCATTCTGGCCTGTTCTTTGGCCTGAGGCTGCATCACTCCAATCTCTGTTTTTGTCTTCACATTGCTGTCTCCTTTGTGTGTTTAACTCCCCTCTGCCATTCTTTTATAAGGACACTTTCGATGGTATTTAGGGCTCACCCAGATAATTCAAGATGATCTTCTCATCTCAAGATTTTTAATTTAGATGCAATTGTGAAAACTTTACCATATAAAAGAATATTCAGATTCTGGGGATTAGGGCCTGACATCTTTGGGGGACATTACTCAGCCTACTTCAACGCCTGCCAACATGTCAGACTACCCTGCATGTCCAGGAATATCGCTCATTGCTAGTTGGGGAAGGGAGGAAACTGAAAGGAAAGCAAGCATGATTTTATTTATCCAGAATGCTAAGAGTAAAAGACAATGTTTGTCAGTAGGTAACAAAGTAATGCTTTGTTTCTGCGCTACTGGATGATCATCTCAAACATCACCAATGACCCTACATAGATGACACAGCATAGAGGTGGAGACTTGGATTCTGGACCTAGATGGCCTGGGTCAGTAACCAGGTGTGCCTTATATTAGGTGTAACTTTGGAAATGTTTGATTTCTCAGTTTTTTTCAAATCTATAAAATGAGTTAGCACCTATCTCAATGGGTGGCTATGGGGACTAAATGGGCCTAGTTCACAGCAAACTCTATGTGAGTGTTAGCTGTTATCAGGCTTTTCTATGCATAGAGGTGGACAAAAATTTGGGAACAAGGTTAAATACTTGCTACATTTCTGAAATGAAAAGCGATCTGCTTTCATTCTTTTAATTTCATTAATTGCTCCTAAGAGCATTATGCAGAGAACATTCTGCTTAATTAACAATCACAGTGGCCAGGGGTGGTGGCTCTGACTGTAATTCCAGTACTTTGGGAGACTGAGGTGGGTAAGGAGGTCAGGAGTTTGAGACCATCCTGGCAAACACTGGGGAAACCACATGTCTACTAAAAACACAAAAATTGGCCAGGTGTGGTGATGGGCGCCTGTAATCTCAGCTACTTGGGAGGCTGAGGTGGGAGAATGACGTGAACCTAGGAGGCAGAGGTTGCAGTGAACCAAGGTGTACTCCAGCCCAGGCCACAGAGCTAGACTCTGTCTCAAAAAAAAAAAAGAAATCATGGTTATGAGACAGCCATTAGTTGAGATTTCCTGTGTAATTATGCACACTAAGAGCATGCACTACCTGAGTAGACATATGAAAGGGCAGATCCAACTTTGTAGCGATTGAAACTTATATAATATGGGGGCCCTCTTGATGACAAGCACCACGAAATCACAAATGCACAAGTAGGTAGAAAAGTGAATATTAGCTGGGCACAGAGGCTCAGGGCCGTAGTCTCAGCTACTCAGGGGGCTGAAACAGGAGGATTACTGAGCCCAGGAGTTCGAGTTCAGCCTGGGCAACACATCAAGACCTCATCTCTTAAAAACAAACAAAAAAAGTGATCATTTACTTAGAATGAGAAGTGAGAGCATAACAAATCCCTTGTTCAAGCTGGTCATGGAAGGCAAATGAAGTGGAGATTTCAGGGGCTGGCCTGTGCATAATATTATCCATGGTGTGTAAGTGGTTAAGAGCAGCAGCTCCAGAGTGGCCTCGATGGGACAGAGGACCTGATTCACAGACCAAGGTCAATAAAGTTAAATATGTTCCTCAATAAAGGAGATTTATTACATGTGAACTGCAGCAATTTGCTTTCCTTTTTTAAAGACTTCATAGATAAAAATATTTATAGATATGTCTGATCCTACATTCCAATTTGGGATCAGGAAAATACAGTTGTGTGTTTCCTCTTAAGTTTATAACCTTCATCTAGAAAAGCATTCTTCTCCAGACCCTAGGTCTTACCTGGATAGGGAAGGGAGCCTAGAAATGTGGGCTTGGGTACCGGGCCAAGATTACAGTGCCTGTACTGTGCAGCACACTTTGTATTGAACTTCTCCTTCCCTCCCTTCTCTTTCATGTGTATGAGTTTTCAGATGTCGTGTGGCTGGCAGAGAAAGAAATTCTTATGTGTATAAAACGGTGTGTGGAGAGTCCTGACCCTCTGGGCTTCTCACGCTTGCCGGGGCAGCTTTGGAAAAGCTAAAGCTATTCTTTTGAGAAAGCATTGTCCTGCACAAGGACAAGGAAGGGCAAAGCCTTTCTGTGTCTCCCTTCATTTCTTTTTCTCTGTCTTCATCCCTTGTCCTGCCCTCCCTATACCGGAAGTCTACACAAATACTCACCAATTGAGATTGCTGAAAGATCCAAAAGCATAAATAGCTGAGGGTGGTAGAGTTTTGGCTACTGTAGCAGGAAGTGGGAAGTTCAGTGTGGGGGGCTGTGGGATGGTCAGCTTCCGGGCACTTGCCAAATGACTCAGGCCATGCCTGCCCACTCAGCTTACTCACAAGGCCACTGCTGTTCTTGGCAATGAGCTGACCCCTGTGTTGGGCAGTGCAGCTGGCCAACTCTGCCAGGCCCAGTGAGAGTGACATGCCTACCTACGCCAGCCTGTTCACACCTCCTCCTCAGCCAGAAACTGTGGTGTGTAGAGGAGTGTGTGGATTCCATTGTAGGACATCACAGAACTAGTGCTTCCTGAAGCCCAGGGTTCATCTAAATGGATCAGGGAGGTACAGAAAGGTAGGAACAAAACTGACACAGCCCCATGATGGCAAATGAGACCTGATTCTGTTGAGTGACTCAGAGTTTCATCTTGTTAACAAGCATATGTAGCAGCCATTTATTCAAGTATTCATTCAACAAACAATTCATAACATGCCAGGCACACTGCTGGTACAAAAGATAGAAAGTTCACATGTGTATTTAGAAAACATATGAATGTATCAGAAATAATACAGTATAATGTGATAAATTCTGTAATGAAAGCTAAATAAAACTTTAGGAAAGCCAAAAAATAGCAAAGATTAATTATGTGTATGTGTGTGGGTTGTCATTCAAACCAGGGAAATGTGGTTTTTATTAATATGTTTCCTAAGGACCTAAGTGTCTCCTGCCAATACAGCCCCTTTCCCGGTAAGAACCAGCTTTCTCCTCCTACCTTGCCATCAGGATAACCTTCTTCTAGGGTATTTTGGGTGAAAGGGGGTCATCTCACATCCCCTCCTAAGGCAAGGTGGCCTCTACGCCAGCCTTCTCTACATGACAGCCTCTTCTTAGCGGCTACTCATGGCTCCTGCAGTTACTGTCCTATCCCTCCTTCCCCTCACCAGACAGCATCTTATGTCTGTTCTTCCCTGAAGATTACCTCACACAAAGCTGCCATATGTAAAGATTTATGGGAGGGCTGGGGGTTATGGACAGGGTGACAAGAGGATGCAGAAGGAAAACTATTTAGAATAAAAAATAAAATGCCACTGTTCTTTAAAATGCTATAGCCATCCTCAAAAAGGGCCCAGTAAATGTCTCAGGGCCTTTTTTGAGCCCCTCACCTGCCACACACACATGACTCTCGTGTCTCTCACCAGAGACCACTATTTGTTCCCAGAGATGCAGCCTCTCTGGTGTCTCTTTGTTTCCCTGAAGAAAACTCAAAATTCCCATTACTTCATTCAGCAAAAGTTCAATGATTCTGTGTCCCAGCTTCTCTGAGTCAAACTCGGACCTGGTGTTCATAAATCATGGCCAGGCCACACCTTGATCTCTTTGAGAAGCCTCTCCCCTAGATGCAGAACAGCAGCAGTCCTTTCACTGTTGTTGATGTTAAAGCATTTTGTTTTCATTTTGTACACGAGAGGTGGAATGAAATTAGTCCCGTAGACCCAAGTCTCCTATGGAGTCCCTCATAACCAAGGAGGTGTGGGGAATGATACGGAGCCCAGGGATGACTGCGTGGGTTGAAGTTCTGCCTGTAAGTCAGGGAATGTGTTCCGGACAGTATTTTGGAATCCTACCACTCTTCAGTAACGTGGATTTGATGTTTTCTTTTTTACTTCAAACTTGTGGTCCTAAGCCATGAAAGGCTCCAGTGGCTTCTGTGACACGGCAGTCTACCAGTGTGGTGTGGATGGCATATACATATGTACATCCCACCTCCTCGCCCACATGGCTTCATCTGTTTGCTAACTCAGCCTCACCAAGTAACCTGGTCACAATGCTTCAGATAATTCAGAATAAGAATAATCCAAAAGGGAAAAAAAGCAAAGAAAAGCTTTCTTTCGTGTAAACGATCTAGGCAATGTTGGTAAAAAAAATTTTTTTTTAACTTAGATCCTCCAGGACTTGGACTTAGGTCTTCTTTGAATGGTTCCTAGGGATTTTTTCCCTCCTGTTTTGAGAGACCATTCTAGCTCATTTGAAGGGCTGTGACTTCAGCACCAACTGGGTTTTCTAGCGTGTTTAGGGATCCCCTTTGCTTTATGGCTGACAATTGTCCCCTTCCCCAGCACTTGGCAGGAAGAGGCTCTCCCATGAGGCCACTGTCAGGTCCAGGCATGTTAGCTCCCTGGCTGCCTGCCTGGCAGATATTACTCCCACACAAGGCCGGGGGCACTGGGTTGAACCAGCAAGAATGCTGGTCATGGTAGCACCTGTACTGCAGTTCACCGTCTGGGACAGAAAGGTGAGATGGAGCAGCCACGAGCAGATGGAGGGTACACATCTCTGCAGACTCAGTATGTGTCAGATACAGCCTCATAAGGAAAGGGCATAGGAAGATGTTGAATGTAAGAAGGTTTTCACTTACAAGCTTTAAAAATCCAGAGGGAATTCTACCGTGGAGAAATGAGTGCAAAGAAAGATGCCTAAACCGGAAAGAGGTAATACATCCCAAACTCTGAGACCGACAGGCAATGAACAACTTGCAACTCAAAGCCACCAGCCCTGCCTTCCAGCGCCCCAACCTCCGCTTTTCCTGAAACCGTATCACATTTCCATCTTTATCACTCGCCTTGGCATTTGCATCATACCCTGCCTGACACTGTTTCCCAACTGTGGTCTCATGTGTACCCATTATGTCTTCACAGCTTAAGTATGAACTTCTGGAGGGTAAGACTATGCCTGATGACTGGCAAAAGGTATGGGGAAAACCAATTTTTAAAATCTGTATACTTACTACGAGAGAAATGATACAACTTAGCCATTGTGTTGAACGTCAAACTAAATTAAGTAATCATTACTATGAAAAGCAGACTGGCACTATAAAAAAACTGCTCTCCACTGAATTTTTTTGGTCCAAAATTATTTTTAAGGTTTTTAGAAGAAAAAGTTTTAAACATATGCTAAAGCGGAGGGAACAGTATAACTAACCCCTAGGTAATGTAACTATTACCTAGAGTCCAGAAATTTTAATTGAATTTTTCACCAGTCTTGCTTCATTCATCCCCTTTTTAACCCAGAGTCATTAAAAAAAAACCTTTAATTCTAAATCCCAGATACGTTATTTACCCCTGTATATTTCAGCATGTATCTTTTAAACTGTGGGCATTTTCTTTAATAACCATAATGCTTTCCTCTACTTAATTATCATCAACTTAATAGTAAACAGTAGTCCCTGGATATCATCTGAACTTGTCAATGGTTTAGAACATCATTGAAAAGAAGGCCTGTCACTCAGCCCTGTCACGAGGAGCCAGGCTGGGAAATGATCTTGATTACACCTAAGGCCAATTCTTACTTGGTGGTAGCAGCAAACTCCGAGAGTCAGATTCACAAGCTCTTAGCTTGCTACTCTCTGGCCTGGCCGTAGGACTGGCCTGGGGTCCAGCTTTCTGGAGACAGGCTGCTGGGTTTCTGCTGGCTGATGCTGTTTGGAGGTGTGTGTGTGTGCCCCTAACCTAGGAGCTGTCTTGGGGGTATTAAGGTAGGAATAGATTTCAGGGATGAGGGATGGAATTCAGGTGTCTATGAATTTAGATGGGGAAAAAGGATACCTCTGAGGTTAGTTTTTACTAACCCCTAATGGAAATTTAAAATCTCTTTCAACTATGATGATAGGCAGTAGAAGTAGCAGCAGTATCTGTGACTGTCACCAATAGAAAGAAAAGTATTTTGATATCACATCACATTATTACAGGTATTGACAAATATTGTGAATACTTATCATTACTTTGAAATTACGTTAATTATTTTCTCACCTCTAGATCTGGTTGTGGAACATGTTAACAAAGAAGCCCACGTTATTAGATCACAAACTTGTCTTGTTTCTACAGTTTGGGTAACTGTATATCAATATGCTTTGTTTCCTTTGTAATTCCATGTATTTTATTTTACACATTTTAAAACAATATTCTGAGAAGGAGTCTGTAAGCCTTTACCAGCTGGCCACGGAAATTCACAGCACAAAAGGCAAAGAATCCCTGGGATGGAGCCAGCCTATGTGGAGATGCCCAGAAAGAATCTTCAAGGACTGTTCTTTGATTAATTCATCAGTTTCTTGAACATAATAAACAGAGATGAGGAATTGGCCCCTATAAGGAGTCCCGGAAGTTGCAAGAGCCATGTGACAGCCCGTCTCCAAAATGACATTGCTCCTTGTGTTGGCATATGAGTCACAGACTCTGGCCGGCTCTTCTGAAAAGAGGCTACAAGTACTCCAGAGTACTATAAATATCCAAGGTATTAATAGAATTCCTCCCACCTCAAGGCTGCACTTCCTCCCACTGCCTTCCCGCTGCATATTGGACACATGTTGGGAGGACAGTGGGAGAATCTCAGCTCACAGGCAGGAGCCTATGCATTCTGTAGCCATGACACTGACTTGCCTGTCCTGCGCATGGGGAGAGGGAGGGAAAGCAATTTGCCTAAACTCTCTTTTCTGGAAAATGAGTGTTGCTACTTGCCACCTACCTACCTGAGTTTGAAGTCAATCAGTGCAGTTTATATGCTGAAATCCTGAGTATTACATTGTCACATCATGAAAAAGGTACCAAGCTCTGCTAAATGCAGAGGGTAAAACTGACAAGCTGTTGTCAGAATCACATAGACCTCTATTCTTTACCTAAAAGTTAATCAATCTTGTTTACTTCTCACAGTCTAATGGCTGCTGTCATTATGCAATGAACAGTATGTAATTGCTTATACAGTAACATATCTTTAAGTTTTCTAACCAAGATGAAAGATCCTTTACAGTTATTTTTGCTTCCTATGGCCGCAGCAATTTTTCAGTCCTTGAATTCACATATGGTACGGCTTTTGGCAGGTGTATGTTAACAGCAATCAAACATTAAAAACAGGCTGGTAACTGTTCACATTAGACCTAAACTGAAAATGATCCAATGTCCATCAACAGTAGAATGAATGAAATAATTTGTAGTACATTCCCATAAGGGCAGACTATACAGCAATGAGAATAAATGAACTATTGCTTCTGGCCAGAGCATGTATCAGTCTCACCAATGTAAGGTTGAGGAAAAGAAGCCAGACAGGAAGGAGAACCCACTAAATTATTCCATTTATGTAGAGTTAACAAAAAGGCAAAGTGAGCCGGGGGTGTTAGCAGTTAAAAGCAGAGGTTACCCGTGAAGAGGGAGCAGTGGTTGAAAGAAGACACGAAAGGGTCTGAGTGCTAGTAATAACTCTGTTTTTTGATTTGGGTGCTGGTTACTTGGATGTAGTCATTTTGTAAAAATTTATTGAGCTATAAACTTAAAATTTGTACACTTTTCTGTGTGTATGTTAAACTTCAAAACAAAGATTTAAAAATTTTAATGACGAGAACAGCAGGGCACAAAAATTTGTTTTTAAACACACTCTTCTCCAGTGTATGTAGCTTCTTGGAGAATTGGTGATGTTTGAAAACAACGTTACGAAATCTGAAATTCTTGGCTGGGTGCGATGACTCACTCCTGTAATCCCAGCACTTTGGGAGGCTGAGTTGGGCAGACTGCTTGAGGTCGGGAGTTCAAGACCAATGTGGCCAAAATGGTGAAGCCCCCATTTCTACAAAAATACAAAAATCAGCCGGGCATGGGGGCAGGCACTTGTAATATCAGCTACTCGGGAGGCTGAGGCAGGAGAATCACTTGAACCTGGGAGGCAGAGGTTGCAGTGAGCTGAGATTGTGACACTGCACTGCAGCCTGGGTGACAGAGTCAGACTCTGTCTCAAAAAAAAAAAAAAAAAAGAATCTAAAGTTCTTAATTGGGATTTCTGTTAATACAAAAATCACCAGAAAATGACCTACACCATCTCCTTTTCCTCCTTGGATTATAATCCTCTTGATTGACATATTTGTTAACCTTAGGAGGCAGATGTCATAAAACCAACCAGGATCTGTTCTAATGACTTGTTAAAGTGGCCTTAAATAAAGGGAGCTATGATGAGGGCTGCCCTACTGATAGCTTCTCCCAGGGGGCTGGATGATGATGTAGGTTTTGCTCTGACAAGGGCACCCAGCTAAGCAGGTGCAGTGGGGGCTGAGACCTCTCTAAAAGCAGAAGTTGCCATGCTTCCTGCACAGCTTGCAGAACCATGAGCCAATTTAACTTCTTTTCCTTGTAAATTACCCAGTCTCAGGTATTTCTTTATAGCAATCGAGAACAGACTAATACAGTATCTGTATATAATAATAATACTATTACGTGTTTCTATTATTATTATACTTCTGTACATAGAAAGACGTCTGCTATAAAAATACCTATATAGAGAGATGTTTATATTATGATTATTTCTGAGGCAAAGGATTTGGGGTTGATTTTTGTTATTTTTTCTTTAAAATTTTCTATATTATTTGAATTCTCTGTTGGCAGGTATCATTTTCAAAAAAACATTGAAATACTAGAAGAGGGATATGAACTTATTAAAATATAAACATTTTGAAAACCTAATCAAAATGAAAAAATATTAAATGCCAACATAGACATAAAGAATAGGACACTTGACTAAACCAATACGTTTTAGAGATTAAATGCAATCAATGACCTCTCCTCTCAAAAAATTATAGGCCCAAATGATTTTACAGGTGCGTTCTATCAAACTCTTGAGGAACAACAAATTCTCATCTGTATTCTAAGTTATTCCAAAAGAGATAGAGCAAAAGCTGCCGAGTTCATTTTATGATATTGGTGTAATCAGACGGACATTGTACAAAGATGGTGTTTGACAAAGAAAGAAAATTATATCCCCTTTTCTCTTAATCAAGTAGATAAAAAAATCTTAAAATATTAGCTAATTGAATCTGACAGTATGTTTTAAAATAATGCAGCTTGATTAATGAATGATTCCTTATTAGGGATTCTGCCAACAAAATTAAGAACATTAGTAAATTAAAATTTTTAATATCTGACAATAATTTCAACTGATGCAGAAAAAGTACTTGATAAATTCTTTGCTTACTTATGATTTAAAAAAAAAAAACCTCTTAGCAAAGAGTAGAAAAGGATTTCTTTAATTTCCCTAAATGGATTTTGGTTATATTCCAAAACCTTCTCAAACATTATAGTTAATGGAGAAAATTTAAGTGCATTCCTGTTAAGACAAGAATTCTCACTGTGATAAGTCACTATGTAACACAACCAATATTATACTGTTGGAAGTCCTAGCCCACATTGAAGGAAAGAAGAGAAAAAAGATGATTGGAAAGGAAGACATTAACTGTCAGTGTTTGCAGATGATATATACCCATCTACTCAGAATGAACAACAGATCAACAGGTAAACAGTAAAAACTTGATGGACATGTGATCAAACTGTAAGAGTATTTCCAAGAGCAAGTAACTATAAAGTATTTTTTTTAAAGCAGGATACCACTTAAAATAGCAACAACAACTAAAAGTATCTGGTAATTAAATGAGAAACATAGTGCCCCCTTGAAAAAACTTCAATAATGTAATAACACAGAAAAAACCTGAGTGAATGAGAATATTTCCTATTGTTATATGGAAAGAATTAATATCATAAAGATGTTAACCCTCTCCGCATATATCCAGGAAGTACGATGTAATTCCATCAAAATTCTAGTCTGAAATTCAGAATAAATTTGTCCTAAAAATGTATATAATGTGGGGGCAGTAGAGCATTTCACAACTTAAAAACTTCAAAAAAAGTCATATGGTATAACACTGATTATTGATATATATCAAAATTAACTTTTTATTATACAGAAAGACACATGACAAGGATAACGTTAGAAACATATTGAAAATAGGAACAGAGAAAATGTTTAAACAAGACAAGACTTTCCTATCCAGAATATACATGAAGAGACCAGATCAAATAAGAAGTCAAATCGAACAAGGTAAAGACAGCAACTTCATTAGAGAAAAGGGCAAAGTATACGAGCAGGCAATTTACAAAGCAATAAACCCAAAAAACGAACACATCATAAGTAGCTCAGGTAATTAACATAATAATGAGATATAATTTTATGCCTATTTGGAGAACATTAGCAAGCTGAATAACCCCATGTGCTGAGGGATATTGGAATATGCTCTGCTGATAAGAAGAGCTTGGCATAGCCACTGGGAAGCACAATCTGTATTGCTCAGGCAAAGTAAGAATACCTGTGTTCTGGCTGGGCATGGTGGCTCATGCCTGTAATCCCAACACCTTGGGAGGCTGAGGTGGGCGAATCACCTGAGGTCAGGAGTTTGAGACCAGCCTGGCCAACATGGTGAAACCCTGTCTCTTCTAATATACAAAAAATTAGCCGGGCATGGTGGTGCACACCTGTAATCTCAGCTACTCAGGAGGCTGAGGCAAAAGAATTGCTTGAACCTGGGAGGTGGAGGTTGCAGTGAGCTGAGATGGCACCACTACACTCTAGCCTGGGTAACAATGTGAGACTCTGTCTCAAAAAAAAATAGAAACAAACAAACAGAAAAACTAGTCAGGTATGGTGGCGTACGCCTGCATTCCCAGCTACTCAGGAGGCTGAGGCATGAGAATAGCTTGAACCTAGGAGGTGGAGGTTACAGTGAGCTGAGATGGTGCCATTGAACTCCAGCCTGGGCAACAGAGTGAGACTCCGTCTTGGAAAAAAAAAAATACCTGTGTTCTATAAACCGCAAGATAGAAAGGAGGGTAAAGAAATGAGAGAAGCTGAGAAAAGATTGAGGTTTCTGGTGCAGGTGAGTATGTAGATTCAGGTGACTATACCTAAGATAAGAGAATGGAGAATGAGGAGGAGCTGGTTTGGGATAAAGATGATTTTTCATTTTGGACCAGTTAAAAATAGTGCATTTATGGGACATGGATGGAAACAGTAGGTGCTCAATGAATAATAATTTATTCCCCATCTCATAAGTTTCCCTTTTCTTCTGTGTTTAGGAAAGACAGAAGCTTAATTCATAATTTTCTCCAGTTTAAATTCATAGGTAACAGATAAACATTTCTATTATTATTCCTTCTCAATAATAAAAAATATATATAACACTAATTTTCTGAGTAGCAAAATTTCAAAGCTATAATTAGGAACTAAAGGAGTAGATACTCCTATTTTTTCCAGGTCAACATTCTTGGGAATTTTTTTTTAAGTGAGATAAAGAATACTTAAGAGACATCACTTCAGACTCTAAAGCTCATGTATTTTAATACCAGAAACCCAGAATTTAAATACCAGTTCTGTTAGCATGCTACAAAATTTTAAGCAGGACACTTTCAACAAACGGGCTAATAATAGTTACCTTTCATCAATGTTATTAGGAGGAAATGAAGTCATATAAAATGCCAGACATAGTGAATATGCCATAAAGCCTAGTTATTATTGTAGGCCCTTGCCTTCAATTATTACCTTATTAACTGTATATTTCACAGAGTAGTCTACACCAGCACTGTCTAATGGGAATACAGTGCAAGCCACACATGTAATTTTAAATTTCTAGTAGCCATATTAAAAAAGTAAAAAGAATTAGGTCAAATTGATTTTAATAATATATTGAATTTAATCCAGTATATACAAGATATTATCTTGCTAACAAGTAATCGATATAGCTACTAACAAGATATTTTGCATTTTTTTTCCATTTGGCTCTGGCTCATGTGCCATTGTGACCCAGCAGCCACATGTTGGACTTCTGTTTGGAATAGGTTTGGGATGAGGCAGAGAAGAAATATGTATAATTGCATAAGCCTATGGCAACCACAAATTGGATAAGACAAGAACTAATGATGCTTGGAAGAAATGAAAATATATGAAATTATTACCTTTCTCTTCCATATCTAATGGCAAATAGAAAGTTTTTGGTGAAAAAATAGAAACAGAAATTTTTACTGGACAATAAGTATATGCTACACGCTTTACATGTGAAGCCTGTGTTTATGCTGAGGAACCAGGAAGCTGGAATCCTCAGACTCTTAGTTACTGTCACTGTAGTTAGGAATTCCTTGAGACTTTGAACATTAAGTTCTAAAGAGCGTCTCAGGGAATAGACAAGCATTGTGTCTAATTTATATTCAATCCATGCTCCTCAGCCAGGAACATTATAACTCCATGTTTTCTCACTCTCCAAGGGGATCATCCAGGCTCTCAAATTATGGGGAATATAGAGAAGTAAGCATGGAGAATGTGTGTGGCCTTGAATGAAGTGGGAAGATCAATTCATAAGCTCCATCTTTCATGCTCAGTGACTGGGGTGGGACACAGGCTGGCAATCAGGAGGCTGGCCAAAAGCAAAGGATCCCACATCACCGGACTCTGTCCTTCCCACTCCTGATACTTTTGACATCTCCAGAGCCAGGCAATTCAGTCCTGCCATGTGTATCTTAGGTCAAAGGGAAAAAAACACAGAGCTTCAATGTGCGATTCACAGCCTGAAAGGAACCAAGTGTCTTCTGATAAACAACACTTGAGATTTTTTTTTTTTAATGAAGGCATTAAACTGGCCTTCTTTTGAAATGGGCTAGACAGGGTAAACAAGGAGAGATCTTGTCTTTCCTTCGTCCTGGAAAAATAACATTTCTTGCTTTCCAGCTCAGTACAGTTGACTGAATTGGAAAGGAATCTATTTTCTCTGGAAAGATTTATTTGCCCAACAGTTGTGTTTTTGTATATATGTGTGTGTGTTGGCAAGATAGATAGATTTTCCAGAACAAGGGTCGTCTTGTTCACTGTTTAAAGGGGCCTACGAGTCGACTAGGGAATTTAAGGCTTTTGCAGACTTCAGCATTATGTCCAAATTCAGAAGCATCCCAAGCTGCCCTGGGCACTAAGGCAGGGAAGTGACAGTGCTGCAGCGCTGCCACACAATCACTGCCCAGCTCACGCGAGAGCACACAGAGACATCTCTATCTCTTCAGCTTCGTAAATTCAGTCTCAAGGCATGTGACTGTCAGAAACTGTTATAAACCACCCACAGTTTCCGTTTTTCTTATAGAAAAATTATTTCCAAAAAAGCAAAACCATTTTTTAATAAAGTCATGTGGAAAAGCTAAGAGAAGAATTTTCCCCTCTTCCTACAACCAGATTTCTTTTCCCACCTGCAGACACATGTTTTGGGATCAAGCAACGAACAACATGTAAATCCCTTTGTGGCTGAATTAGAGAAAAGACATAGATATTGTTAGATGTCCCTCTTTTCTGCCTCCTTTTTTCAGTTTCATAAAGGACTGGTATCACATTGGCAATTTTAGAGCACGTATGTCCTACTTTATAGAAACTGGTTTTCATTACTTTTCATTTTCTACCATTTCATGTGAAGAATTAATGTAATATAAACTAAAATGGTATGCTTTGGGATATTTTCTTGAAAGCATTTCTTTGAAGGTGAATTCAATCAACTTTTTCATACACACACACACACACACACTTGAACACCAAAAATAAAATACGTTTGAAGATGAGGTTCTTTCCCCTAATTCGTTTTGTCTCCAAGTAGTTACTTACTAAACTCAACTGACAGCTTGGCTGAATTTTGCCCAGATGACTTTTCACTCAGCTAGTCTTTGCCTTGCCGGGTGTGGCTGGCCAACGTAAAGGAAAGGAGAGATGGTTTTCCTTTTAGGATGAGCATTAAAACTTTTACCACGCTTTCCGTTGCCCAGTGTCTGTTTTCAAGGAAGCACAGACCAGCAGAAAACAGAGGAGTCTGAGATTTCCTCTTCGTAATTGTTGGATCCCAGCCTCTTAGTGCATTTAACTTAGCAAAAATCCACAAAATTAAATGAGAGGAAATAGTTTTCTTTGACGGCAAAATGGCTTCCCTGAGGAGAAGCCAGCTGATAGCATCCACTCTGAAGTGCTGCTGGAAGAGCTCACTGCCCCCGGGCACCATCGTTCAGGATCAGGATGTCCGCATTGTCAGGGCTGGCAGGACGAGGGCTGAACAGCTTCCTACTTTGTAGGTGTACCCCTTCATAAGGCATTTTTAACTTGCGCCAAAGTCCGTGTATTTGGCAAAACTGGAAATTTTACTCATTCCCATTGTGTTTTTCTTTCTCCCAGTAGGAAGCTGGCTGGGACTGAATCTGGGCAGCACGGTTATCGCACTTGCCTTGAAGTGACCCATCAAAGCAGCACCAGAAGAATCAGCAGCCGTCTCCAAGAGTTTCCCGGGCAGCTTTCAGGCATTTTCTGGTCAGTCTATTCTCCAAATATCTACCCCATGCCTGGTGCTAAACAAATATTAGTTGGAAATGCTGATCATGAAATCAAAGGGATAGAGGAAAGAAAAATGGCAACTGGCTGCACTTTAGCAAAACGTAGAACAGGGCAGACCGGGATCTAATTTTTAGTTACTGAAAATTGAAAATTATTCTTGCAGGGCTCCCTGCCAAGTCAAGCTTTGAGCCTCTCTCTGCCATGGTCGCTTCTCTGAGTCACCTTCTACGGTGCCACCTAAACTCTGCCCCTTGTCCTCTCATCAGTGCCCTTTCTCTCCCACCCCCATAGTGCTGAGAGTCTTCCCAGGTAACTGCTTCTCTTGCCTCACTTTCTGTCTCCTCACCTCCAGTCAGTGGCCTCAAGGGTTAGAGAAAATTAAAAACAGCGTTGACACCAAGAAGGCCACAAACTCTAGAATGGAATATTAGTTAAGGTTTAATGAATCCTGCACCCTGGGTTTCTGAACAAAGGACAAGAGGCAGTTGCCTTGAGTTCTAAGAGAGAGCATTAAAACGGGATGTTGAAACTTGCTATGTAATTGTCAAGGTTGGTCAGTCTCAGAGATGCATTACTAATTCCAGTTGTGGACGATCTTCATGCCGTCTAAGAAAACATACTATCTAAGCAACTGGCTTCAGAATTTCTCCTACCTTGATGAGCCAGCCTGATGCAAAGAGCTGAGCAAAAAAGCCTCAGGAAAGTTATGGAAGGAAAAGACAGGAGAAAGACAGGGTTGGCTTGCTCCGCATAAGAAAAGGAAGTGTACTCTTTTTTACTAGTGAGGATCTGGGCAGAAGGGTGAAGGGAGGGTTGCACCACCTGGTACAGGCCCCAGTTGAGGGGAAAAAATTATGTAACATCAATTTTAAATTGTTTTAATTTGTTGGAATTGGTATCATATAAACCCCTCTATTTATCCAAGTCTTCAGCAAAGGATCTAAAATACATATAAATTACAAAACAGAATGGGCAAAGACTTGTGTGTGTGTGTGTGTGTGTGTGTGTGTGTGTGTGTGTGTGTGTAAATCAAGGAAAGGGACTGGATTTTTGACATCCAGATCCACGTTAGAGAAAGCCCCCAGTCCACAGTGGGCAATGTGCTGATCCACATATTTATACACAGATTTAATATTTCTGTGGAAAGAACTGGAACTTGACCAGCAGTATGGAAAGGCACACCTTCCCTCTCCATTTAGAATCCAGGAGGCAAAAGGGGTGCAAGCCTCCCTCAGATGGGAATGTGAGGCAATTCATCTGAAACTCAAAGGATGGATTTTGGTTTTCTCTGAGACTTTGGTTAAATTAAGAGGACACTTAGTTGAGAAGGGGAAGGTGCCTAGGCAGCCATTTATCTGACTTGGTTTGAATCTAGTATTATTCTTGAGAAAAGAGGCTACACCAATAGAATTGTTACACTTCTGTCCAGCACTTTGAGTATATTAAAAGAGAAGCTGGCTTTCACAAAAATTTACGAATCACAGACATATGAAATCACCCAAAAATGTTAATCTCTGGAACCAACTGCATGAACTTGACCCCACTTACTCGTGACTGTGCAAGTTCCTTAACCTCTCTGTGTATCAGTTTCTTCCTCTGTAAAATGGAAATAATCAGTTTCTAGCTCACAAGGTCCTTGAGAAGATTAAGTACGTGTGCAGAAAGCATTTAGAATAGTTCTAGCACATTCACAATTTGAATTACTCTCTTACCTTCCCACAAGAATCTGGGAAGGGCGCCTATATGCTAAGCAGTGTAAGCACATTATCTCAGTCCTCCCAACAATTCGTTGTCTTAACGGTGGGGGCATTATTAGCCCGACTTTTTTCTTTCAACTAAGACCTGAGACCAAGAGTGATGAGTAATTTTCCTAAGGTCACACAACTGGCTAGAAGCAGATGCCTTTGTAGGTCACTGGTTATCTAAGTTTACACAATCAAATTAGAATTACTGATTAAAGCCCCCAAAGGGAATACTGTAATACCTTTTAAATTTAAGTAGTAAATTTAAATTCTATTTAAATTTAGTATTTAAATAGAAAAGGAAAAGCAAACAGGAAATAGCTATGCTAAGTGCATTGGGTCAGCTGCATAGCATTTTAAATGGGAAAGTGTGAAATGAAATGAAACGGTTACAGTTAATCTCTGAGCAGAAAGTCCAGGAAGTCAGTGATGTAGCCAAGCTGGCACATCTGAGGAAGCCTGCGTATCTCTCAATTTGTGGTTTGTTACTGCTTGAACTTTTAAAACAATATCAAGGGTGGATTTAGCAAATATCTCAAATATTAAATATATTTGTATCAGTTGAAAGAGACAAAACTTTTCTCCTTAAAGCTAAGTTTAAGGTAAATGTTCATTTTCTGTTAAGCAGTTTAGGTAAGCCTGGTTTACTGGAAGTCAGCTTTGATGTTCCCCTTGTGGTTTAGAGGCTACTGTTGGTCACAGTTCTAGGGCTGGGCGGGGAGGTGGGAGAGAATGTTCTTCATTGAGTACCTCTTGTCACCAGCATGCTAGACATTTGGCATCCATCCTCTTTCCCAATCCCTGCAGCCAACTTCTGCTGATGTGATTTAGCACGCAGCCCTGTTCCAGGTGCACAGTAGATCTTGCTGTTAAGCAAGTGTAGAAAACAGTACATGATGAGCACTGAAGGCACAGTTAGAACATGATCAGGCCAAAATCTTTTCCTCTCTTGCTTTTCTCTGGAAGAGTAGGTAGCCAGATTACACAGCTTAGAGCTTCCCAGCTCATGTTCCCCACAGGGATGGGTTATAGGTGTATGGAGAGAAAAATGCCTCTTGCCTCTCAGGGTGGCTAGGCCAGGCTTGGAACCACCCAATCCCCAAGGACCAATGGCCTCCGCCCATTACTCCAGTGTGCCTGACAGATACACCATGTGGGTTCTGTGACCACACTCACTGCGAAGGGAAATGGCATCATCCAAATGATATCCTGTCTGTGGGCACAGCAGGAAAAGCTAGAACCTGGAGTCAGGAGCTGTATCCCAAACCTATCCCTTACACCTGTGTGTCTTTGAGCAAATCATCCAAACTTTCAGGGTTTCTGGTTCCTTGGGGATTTTCCTTCTTCTCCTTTTTTGTTTTGTTTGGTTTGGTTTTATACTGGCTTATTAGGGTAAGGCAAAAGCTGTGATTTGAGGTTTCCAGGCCCTCCCTGACTTTGGCCAGAGCAGCTCCCTTCAGTTTCTTTTATATACTGGGGGAACTGACGGGCCTCCCCTGGAGAAGGCATTCCACAGCTGTACCACTGCTGGGCTAGTGATGTCCATGCCCCCTTTCGATACTGCCTTCCTTTGCGTCTATGAAAGACTAGTTCCTATCACTCTGCTAAGAGTAAGTACATCAGTGCAGTTTAGGCCAAAACTTTTACATTCTTAAAACAGATTGTTACTGTTTTTTCTAATCTGGTAACTTGATCCTTTGGTTTTCTGAGAAAGTACAGCCCCCAGGTGAGGGAAAGCTTTTAAAGATACGGGTGCAAAGTCACCCAGTGGACAGTGAATGACTTCACTCCTCCTGGAGGACTGTGAATGTCTTTTTGGACACAGAATGCCATCAATTTTATCTTCAGGTGGTTTGTTTCTCCCCCTCTCTGTTAAATATTATGTGATTGTGAGCTAATTTTAGAAAAATACGATCTGTAGGATTTGTGCTGTTCATTTCCTAACCTAACAAATAACTGCTAATGATGACCGTTCATTGTTTGCCCAGCAGTCTAGGTTTGACTTTTTGTGGATCGGGTGATCTCTACTGACTCTTGCTAACACTCCCTTTCACCCTGCATAGTAGGAACCTTCCTTCTGCTCCTCCTCCAGCTGGGTTGGTAGAGATCCACAAATGATTCCTCTTATTCAAAAGAGAGAACTAGGTCAAAACAACTTCCCAGAATCTCTGTTTGTGAACCTCTAGCTGGTTAGCAGTAAATAAAGGAGGGTGGGCCCTGAATGAATTACAAGATTCAGAATCAAACCTGCTAGTTTAGCCCTGATTCAATCTTGGATATTAATTTGTGGAGGATTTTGCTTTCTCCTCTGCTTTTAAGTAACTGTAGCTTAAGACAATTTGATTTTCTACATTAAGATTTTTGTCATTGGCATGCATCTTGACCACGGCAGAATGCTGCTTGCTGGGCCAGAGATCAGTCTTTGAGGCAAGATTTAACTTGATGAATGAAGATGTCTTTTAGATACAAGACCCCTCCTTCATCATTCACAAGCATGGTTTATTCAGTCATTTCCACACGTTGGCTTCTGTCTCTATCCAGAAAACTGGAAAGGAGGGTCTGTTTATATAAGAATCCACAGGGAAGGGAGCACCACACACTGAGGTCTATTGGGGGAAATAGGGGAGGGACAGCGGGGAGGGGAGCGGGGGAGGGATGGCATGGGGAGAAATGCCAAATATGGGTGAGGGGGCAGAAGGCAGCAAAACACACTGCCACGTGTGTACCTATGCCACTATCTTGCATGTTCTGCACATGTACCCCAAAACCTAAAATGCAATAAAAATTTAAAAAAAAAAAAAAGAATCCACCTCTACAAGGCCTTCTCCTTTGCCACAGGAAAGATTCCCAGACACACTCCGCACCCTATAAACACACCCTTTCATCTACACCTGACACACCTTCTCCATTTATAGCCTGTGAGCTCTCTTCCTGTATTCTGACCTGGTGATGTTTCTTTCTTCATTTAAAAACTTGATTTGGTTTCTGGAGTCTTCTGTCTCTCAATCTCCAGCCAGAACATGGTAAGGTCCCACTTAAACATAATCTCTTCCAAAACCTTCACTGACCCCTATGTAGAAATACACTCTCCTTCCTGTCAGTGCCTGTGCTATTTATCCATAACCTCTCTCCTTGCGTGTATCGCTTTATACCTTGGAATACAGTAATTTGTTGAGTGCATGTAGCACTCCCATTATTACCATAAACCTCTGAAGGGCAGCAGCTCTGCATCTCCGTCAGGACTGGGGCTCATGTGAGCCCGTTGAGGTGTCTGCCTCAGACACAAAACCTAAAAGGGCCCCTAAACATCCAGTCAAATAACATTTTAACGTGACACTGTAAAAACTGAGTGCAAAATCTGTGTGGAACAAAATATCAACCTTATAAATAAAGACAGGGTCAGTATTTTTCCTTCTACTTTCCCTTTTCCTTTCAAATTTCTCTTGCTTCAGGCACTCGTACAGCCTGGCATAGCACTGTTACTGATTCTGTCTTTATTAGAAATTTTCATATTTTGATCATCACAAATTTTTTTTGCATGACTTTTGATTTCCTAAAATATTACATTATTGCAATATTTTAAAATTTATATTGATTCCTGTTTTGTGTGTGTGTGTGTGTGTCCCCTTAAATGATGCCCCTGGGATGAATGTCCCACTTGCCTCACCGTGGGCCTGGCTCTGATCACCACGGCTACTAGCACAGATTTTTGCCTGTTAATATGCACTCAATCAGTATTTCATGGATGAATGAATGAATGAATGCATGCATACCAGCAGAGACATTTTCAAATGCTTTTTTCTTTTCTTTTTTTTTTCTAAAGGCAAATGACATCTAACACACAACCCAGCATCTAGAGGAACAGAGACAGACAATAGTGGGGAAAGTTTTAGTGGTCTCAGGTGGCCATCTGGGGTCCCAGTCAGCACTGCTTCTGCCAGTTAAAATCATCTTTCCTGGGCCTCTCACTGTCACAGAGCACCCTCTCCAGTCTTGCTTGATTTCATAAGCAAACAGTTCTCAAGGAGTTAAATAGCTGTGGAGGCACAGAATTATCTTTCACCTTCTTCTAATGAATTATAAGTCATAAACAACAAAAATAGTCTCCTGAGAATCCTGAAATATTAAAAGCAGTGGTCGACTGATGTGTTTCTGCAGAGAGAGGAAGAAGGCAAATGGCTGGAAGACCAAGAGGGACGGGGTGTGCCTCTGCCAGCTCCACTACCCAACATGACAGAAAGTACATTTTCATTTCCAAGCAATAGCACAGACACGTAGGAGGGATTCCTAACTCTCACAGGAAAGAGAAACGGGTGGTGAAGGTGTTGAGTCTGAGACTAGCACATACCCTGAAGATTGTAGTTGATTTCTCAGTGTATTCATCACCGTTTACCTTTGAAAGACAAGCATGACCATTTGTGAAATCCTCTCACAAAATCATCTCTAGAAAGTTGAGCCTGTAATAACAAAATTATTTCTATGCTTTGGTAGAGGGCCCATGAAAACAATATTTTTGATTTAGTTACAGGAATTCTCTTCAGCAAACAATACTGTTAAAGTGTTTTCTCTGGGTTCTGCCCATGTAATTGTTGCTGTTTCTAAGGGGGGAAAATGAATTTTGTTCTGTTACAATTAGTATGATTTATACTTTTTTGCCCTGTTATCAAATGATTGTTAACCTTTATCTATCTTCACTCTGTTTAAATAGTCCAGCTTTTCAGAAGTTACCTAAATTACTTTAAAAAAAGAATCTAAGTAATGTACTCCAAAATCCAAATCTAGAAGAAAGAAATGATTCTTAAGAGACTACTTCCCTTTGTCTCTGACAGTCTTCAAATCACTTACTTTCCATTTCGTTTCTTTGCAGTTTCATTGTGAAGTGACTAAAACTTCATTTCTGTTATATTCTGGACATTTGGGGATCTGAGATCTAGCAGTGTACTCATTTTAAGAAATTACCTTACAGTAAGAATGTTGAGACCTTTCCTGGAGTGTTCCTAAACCAGCCTTGTTGAGGTGCGGGGTTTGGACTCCACATTTAGTGCGGGCCTGCTGTGTGCTCACCACCATGCCTGGCAGCTTCTGCTGTCATCTCATTTCACCCTTTGAAGAGTCTAGAGGGAGAGCAGGTATTGTCAGGCCCATTGTCAAGAAATAAAAAGCAAGACTCAAAGAAGCTGGGATGTGCCTAGGATCATAAGACTGGTAGGTGGGGGTGAGGCCGAGGCTTAGCCTGGATCTCTTACCTTCACTGCTTATTGCTTGTCATACTGTATACCAGTGTCTGGCTATTGCCCCAGCTTGCAATTGATCTTAGACGGAAAATTCTGCACTGCTGCTGCTCCAAGAGTTACATAGGATGCATTCATCCAACCCAACGTGTTATGCGGTTGATGTCTAAGGTGAAGGGAAATCATTTCCAAAAAGGTTTTAAGGATTATTTCAAACTATTTGAAGAGATAAGTACTGTCCATCCAGTGTTGAGACCCTATGTGTACCTTCCCTGGAATTCCATATTTATCAGAGACACCATTTCTGTCTCAGAAAGTTCCCCCTAATTTCCAAAGAGGCTTACAAAGAATAGGTTCCAGATCATCTTGAAAAAATTGGTAAGGTGACTGCGTATAAGAAAGAGAACAGGCT
>CM052652.1:2073505-2120615 GCA_028533165.1 Leontopithecus rosalia
AAAAAAAAAAAAAGAAAGAGAACAATTTTATATCATGAAAATAAACATGCACCAATGTTTATATGTCCGAATCCAACTGTATGTTGTGCACAGTTGTATGTGTGTTGGGGTTAGAAGAATATGTGTCACGGAAATTGAATGATACAGGGAAATGCATCCTAATTACTCAGGACCATACTTTTTAAAATTAACAAGCAAACAAGCAGTCATGGATCCAATTATAATAGATAAAATCACTCACGTTAAAAACAGTACAAGGAGGTAAAGTAGACTAGCACAGCACAGTAGTTAAGCATGAAGTAGTCAAGCTTGAAGCCAGCTGCCTGAGTTTGTAACCAAGTGTGCTAATTACTAGTTGTGTGACATTTGATAAATCAGTCACATAAAAACAAAACAAAGCAAACAAACGCCGTGTGTTCTGTATTTCCCTCTAGAAAATGGACACAATAACAATAAGAATGCACAAGGACGTTTCAAAGGTTAGATGAAAAAGGGCAAATCAGATGTCTGATACTTCATAGAAGTGTGTTATAAAGAAGAGAAATGTATGTACCATTTTTGAGCTCCTTATAGTAGAACAATGTATTTCTCAGGTTCAAGAAGTTGTGAAAGAGTTAATCACAACAAAATTGTCACCAGGCTTAGAGACAGAGCAAGTGATTTTACTACTGGAAGCCAGTATGAACCCAGTAAGGCAGTATAAGGAAGAGGACATGTAACCAATGCATAGTAATAATTGGGATATTGTTGAGAGCCGAGCCCTCAGAGCTTCTACATGCCTTTAACAATTAGTAGGCTAATGACCCTATTCAGTGAATCTGCATGAATCATATGGGAGACAACAGCAAAATGAAGAAAAACCTGCCGATGCCCTTGTAGGAAATGCAGTTGAAGCGGGAAGGCCTAAAATAACATCTAACTCTGCTCTTCTTTTACATTGGAGAGTCAGGGCCGGACCAGGAGGCTGGCAGGGACACACCCTGGCACAGCAGGCCACCTGGGGTCCTTTGCCAACAGGACTTGTGACTAACATCCTTTGATAACAAATTTCCTAGAGTTACAGGGCTCTGTCAGATCAGTATAATTCCGGGTCACAAGACGGATGGGAAGCCACAGAGCCCCAGGTCCTTTCTGTGAAGTTACAGATTACCCTGTCTGTAATGACCCACCTTCGTATCTCCTCACGGCCACAATTACTTAGTCACTGATTATACAATAAACTCGTCAGAAATAATTCACGAAGATGAGAAATCAAACCCCACCCTTTTATGTTCTGAGGCATGAACCAGCTCCACCTCTTGAAAGGGGGAGGTAAAGCCTATTGCACATCTTCACGCCATGGTGTTTTCCCGCAAATGTGGAAGACCCTACATTTTGGAAGATTGTCGGCAGTTCTACAGGGAGACAGTACATTGGGTGTCCGCCAGGGAATAGCAGTGCTTGGTTTCAGGTACAAGTTCAATAGATCGGCTCTATAGCACTGGGAAAATTACTTGATTTCCTATGCCTCTCAGTTTCTTTATTCACCAAATGACAGTAATAATAGCACCTGGCACACCATAGCTAAAGAACTGTCAGCTACAATGCCCGTTCTCCTGAGTCGTTCACCTTTTCAATAGCCTAGCAAAAAGTTCTTTGAACAAATGACACTTACCAACAAAATGCATATTTCATATAGGTAAAATGACGCACATTGTCCCTTACACATGATAGAGACCTTGTCCGTGATTGTGGCCCTTATGTCGTCTGGGTAACCTTTTGAGTTCTCGTTGCTATGTGGTGCTTCTTCTGCAAACAGTATTGTCTTTTGTGAAACCCACCACTTTCACCTCATCATTGGCAAATACTTTTGGAGCTTATTGGAAATGTATTCAGTGGCATGGGGAGTATGGGTGAGGGCCCTCCTTCATGGAACTCAGATTCTGGTTGGGCAAGGGGTAACAGTAAAGCCTAAGAAGTGTGAGGAGCCCAAACTCAGAGTTCGAGGGTTTGACGTGTGAGGAACTCTACGGGGTGGAAAAAAAGAAAGTTTAAGCTCAAAACTGAAGAGGGATGAGAGTTATGCTTGAGAAAGTGCCCCAGATGGCTGGAAGAATGTGGTTCTAAGACCTAAAAGGAAAAGAAGCTTGGAGTTGAGAGAAGCTGAGGGCTTCCACCCACCTGCAGCAATGTGATATGGCAAGAAGTGATGGCCTGGCTGCTGGGCTTGGAGGCACGTCAAAGGGTCAAGCTTGATCGTAAGAATATCAGAGAATTATGGAAGCGTTTCATGTCAGGAGTGAAATGGTCCCACGGAGGTGAGGATGGATCATCTTGACTGCTCTGTGAGGCAGGAGAGAATGTGGGGATCCTGGTGGGAGGCTGTGGCCATCAAGTCAGCATGAGTGCACCATCTTTTAATGATTCTGGCCAAGACTTGAGTGGTTTGGAGGTAAAGAGGTAGACAGATTTGAGAAATATTTAAATATTTGGCTTAAAACTAAAGCTAGCCCTCCCTGCCCTGCAAATCAGGGTAAGTAGCAACGTTAACCTATAGTCAGCCCTTCTGCTGTCAACACTCAGGACATTTTTAGTTTGGAAAAAGAAGGGACCTGGAATCTAAAGTGCAGCTTGGGGTTTTCTACTGAGGTCAATGATGATCTGCACTGCTCTGCCTGACCCACTGCTGGCTCAGACCCTGAAGGCTGCTTACCCTCCTCTCACCTAATTACACTTATCATGCAAAGCCCTAATACAGCCAGGAAGGGCTCAACACCAGTCCCTCTAGCCAAACGATCAGCAAACTAAGATAACTTTAAAGAGTGTCAAGCCCAACTTTATGACTCCTTCATAGGCACCAAGGGCATTGTCTCAGCAGCCTCAACCACCAGACAGGATGGCCCAGGGCTGCTTGTTCCTTGACCTGCTGAGACCAACTGTGACTCATCCATTTACTGCAGAGCAAAGGTAACTTGGGATGTACCAGTTGACAGCTGCCTCCCAGGAGATAATCAGTACTGGAAATGAGGGCACTGGGCTTTAACTGGAAATGTTTCTGCTGGCACAGACTCAGGCTGGATGAGGCAGGGACATGAGAAATGGCATGCATATATTTTAAAGAACTGGGGGCTGGGCGCGGTGGCTCACACCTATAACCCCCACACTTTGGGAGGTCGAGGCAGGCGGATCACCTGAGGTCGGGAGCTTGGGACCAGCCTGACCAACAAGAAAAAACCCCATCTCTACTAAAAATACAAAATAAACTGGGCATGGTGGCACATGCCTGTAATCCTAGCTACTTGGGAGGCTGAGGCAGGAGAATTGCTTGAACCCTGGAGTCGGAGGTTGTGGTGAACAGAGATCACGCCATTGCACTCCAGCCTGGGCAACAAGAACAAAACTCCATCTCAAAAAAGTAAAATAAAAAAAAAACTGGGGTCCTCACAGCTGACTGGCTGTTTCAGGTCACTCTTGTTATCTCACTGAGCCACTTGGAGGCTAGTGATGTCACTTACATGTGCTCTGTAATTTAGTTTGAATATTTCAGCCCCATAACCGTACTTCCTTTCTTGGCAGAAGGAAGATTCGAGCAGCAATAATATCATAGTAATATTGGTATCATTTATTAATGGTATCGTCTGTTCTGAAAGCAGTGGGTCACTGCGGTTATATATATTGTCTGTAATCCGGTGGTCACCACCTAGGGTGCAGTCAGGAATCGCTCAGGAAGCTTCAAAATACCGATGCCTGGGTCTACTCTCCAAAGACCGATTGGGTAAGCCAAGGTATTGGCATTTTAAGGCTCCCCATGGAATCGAATGTGCATCCAAGATTGAGAACCGCAGCTTCCATCATCACAACAGCCTGCAAGGCAGGGGCTTTAGCTTCATTGTGTAGATAAAGAAACTAGGGCCCGGAGGGACAACAAACAACTTGTGCAAGTACAAGATCAGGGACTTCCACCTTGGGTCTGCCTGGAAACCAACGCCTGCTGCCAATTTGCTTCACGTATGATTCACGAATCCTTAGGCAGAGAATAAAGAGAGAGAGCACACAGACTAGGAGCCTAGGGCAGCAGCACCCCACAGGGACCCAGGAGCTTTGTGATCAGGAGGCTTCACCGTCACCCTGAGCCAGCCGTGCAGCATGGGAGTCACCTGCAGGTGAGGATTCCAAGCGGGCAAATAACTGGTCTTCATGGTCGCAGCAGCACCTGGCTTCTGTCCAACCCTCAGAAGCTGGCGCAGAGAAGAGACATTTGGTGGAAAGTTGACCAGGGCACGGCCCGGCTGGAGCAGGTAGCCGCGTGCACTCAGTTACCTACAGTATCCTGCAGAGATGAACTTCCGTCCCCAGTGTTTGCCTTCTCATCCACACTGTGTCAGCTCAGGGCTGGCACCAGGTTTTCTGGGCTGCATCTAAATCGTACTTCAGAGATGGTGGGATTAACTCAAGAAGGTTACACTGATAGATACATACTGTCGAAAGGGAAAGAAGCATCCTCTGATTCTTGTTTTCCCAACCAAGAGCACTCTTAGCCATAACCGCCTGAAGCAAATACAATCAGGTGGGATTCTGAGGCTGCACCTTCCTTCTTTTCTGCTAGGACTACCCACCAGGGCAGAGCCTCCACTCTCAGCCTCCTGGAATGAAGCATGAACCCAAAGCAAGGAGCTGAACTTCTTTGACCCTCCCCACTTTACAGGCAAAGGTGAATCTCCTCAGGTGTTTCTGGTATCATTGTTGCCAGCGAGAAAGCATCAAATTCTGAGGGATGACAAAGAAGGGGGACGTTTCTGGAGTCAAGTAAGAGATGTCTGGCCTGCTCTGTACTTCAGATCCAAACCCTACTCTGAGACGCCCCACAAAGGCTTGGATTGGACACTTGTTCATTTGCCTCCTCAACATTTATGAAGTTTATAGCACTGGGGACTCTTAGTAAAGTAAAACCAGATACTGACCTTAAGGAGAGAAGTCAGCTAAAGGCTAGTGTGATGTCAGAGGAAAGCACGGCTGTGGCGGGAACACCGAGGTAGGAGGGTGGATGTCCTAGAGGGCAATTCCTGACTTGGGACTTATGAATGCAGCAGTGAGCCGGGTGGAAAGTGGGGGAAACAGTCTTTCAAACAGAGGGGTCGCCTTCAGCAAAGGAGCAAAGATTCTGCTCATTACCTCAATAAAGGGTGTTCTTTGATGAATGGCAATCCTGGCTTAGCTGTTTCTCCTCTGGACTTAGGCACTTGGGCTTCCTATTCTACATTCAGGCCGAAGGGCTGAGCCTGAGTGGGAATAAACTCCTAACTCAGACTTTTTTTTCTTCCACGGAAACATGCAGTTCTGAAGTCTTGCCAGCAATACCAAAGAGCTTTTTCCAAGAAGGCACTGGCCAGGTAGAGGCAGCTGTGCAGTGGGAGGACTGTGATGTTTTGGACCAGAAAATAAGACTCAAATGAGGCCAACGAGGCACAGGCACCGCATAAAGGTGTCTTCTCCCCTTTTGTAAGCCTTACGTCTCAGAATATTCAATGCCATAAAAGGCAAGCAAGTAAGTCCTTTGACAGAGGGATAGCTGGATTTTAATCCTGACTCCACACTCCTAAGTCTTGGACTACTCACTGCAGGTCTCTGAGCTTCATAGTTTTATATATAAAATAGGATGAAAACCATCCCCAAACCCACTTCGACTTTGAGAATTAGGTGACATGGCAGCAGAAGGGCCCTTGGGGCTTAGCACAGAAGGGGTCTTAGCAAAGGTAGCTGTGTTTCATCATTCATTTCAGAACTGATGTTTACATCCTTTTTTGCATCTTGAAACATCCCAAAATATTCCTCCTTAATCCCTTCAATTAGTTACTCATTGATACTTCTCTGCGAGCAGGGGAGGGAGGCTTGAGCTTGCTTCCATGAGCGAGGGTGAAGAAAATGGTTCCGCGTTTGGGAACGATACACTCACGAATGCTAAGAAGCTCTTGTTTCTTTCTGCCCGTGCTTCCTTTCTTTCTACTATACAATAGAAATCACAATGGTTGTCATAGTTACGCTCTTTGCTTCCTGAGTGGAATAGCACCAGCTTTGATGTTATTTCATAGTTCATTATATTATATTCTGTATCTCTCTTTGATGGTGGGTTATGGAGAAGGTTTGCCAATTCTTTCTCTTACAATTCTTTTTTAAAAAAATCCTCAGAATTAGGGCCATTGTGTGATCTTCTTTTACATATATATATATGTTTAATGCTCACCAACTTTACAAAAAACATTTAAACACCTAGAGTCTGCCATATAGTGGTATTGAGAAAGAATCCAGAAGACATGGAGGCCACAGGAATATTTTAGAAGGCAGAGCTTGAACACAAATTCCTTCTGCGCTATTTGCATTGTAACCATTTAAGGTGAGGCCCTCTCAGCGCCTACCAGAACTGTTGTAAGAACCTTGCACTTGCTCTCTAGCCTCTTTCCCCTGCAGTGTGTGCTGCTCAAGTATCTCAGTCATCATGTGACATGCCAGCTCAAAGTTTCCCAATAACTCCCCACTCATAGCAGGATAAAACCCATTGTCTTCAACCAGACATTCAAAAATCCTTTCCTATCAGCTTCCTTCTGACTTCCCAGGCACTTGACCCCTGTCAAGTGGGTTTACTCATTGTCTTGGTATGCTGTGAGAGTGCTTAAGTACCTTTATTTTGTTCCCTAGAGTTATGGATCTCTCTGTCCTCACCCTTCAGAAACCATTTTTCTCTTCCTTGCTGCCTGTCCAAATCTCACCCATGTCTTTTGTCTACTGTGGCTAGAAGCTCAGTCTCCATGTGGTTATGCACATGGCTGCCTGTCTTGATAAGTAACCATTTTGTGCTTCGTTTCCCTTTGCCCACAAATGGATGGAGATTGACGAGACATTCCTGGGCCACATGGTTCCCTGTTCTCCACTTTTTCTTTGACTTTCATTGGCAGCTCTACTATGTTTCTCTTGCTCTGCTCTGGCGACTTCTTAGTCCCCTTTGTTTACAAACCCAGAAAGGACTTGGTAGCACAGAAATACTGTTTTTCTGCTATAATCTATGTCTAAGCACATTTGCATATAATTGTACAGTTTTGTCTCCCACACTGTGCACCTGTTCTCCAGGAAAACTTCCCTGAGTAGGTAAGGAGATGGGAAGTGCAGTGTTTCCTGCCTGTCTACTCCGTGCCTCTCCTGGTCACATTTGGGTGCATGTAAATTGATCTACAAGCACGTCAGAAGGTGTTTTGATCCACATTTTCAGATAAGAGCACTGAAGTTCAGAGAGGGTTAATGACTTTCTCTGAAAGCCTTTGTTACTAGATATGATGCCAAAGATTAAAAAAAATTGTTGTGGATGAAGCTTGTTAGAACAGGCTTCACAGCTGCACTGGGACCTGCGCCAGGCCTTGGTCTGGTGGGCAGGAGGAGAGAGCACCATGAGTGTGAGCAGCATCACAAAGATTTCAGACTCAATGTGACAATGTGATCCTTTACGGCTTCCAAAGATTGTACCTGATTTTCTTTAAAAACGCAGTTTTAAAGTTAGTTGCTTGGTTTTAAGCATGCAAACGCTGGAACATGCTAGAACCGTCAAAGCTCAGGGTAAGTGAACTTTACTGCAACGTGTTAACAGAACGAATGCTGACAGAAAAGCAGAGTCTTTTTAATTTTAACTGCAGGTCAGAAGAGGACTCTTCACACAAGGTAGCTGAAACTGGACAAACGCACGGTCCCAGATGGCTTTATACAGTGTAAAAATGAATGAGCCCATGTGGGTCCATCCATGGTAACAAATGCACCACTCTGCATTTGTGTGCGGAGGTATGTGGGAACTTTCTGTATTTTCTGCTCATTTTTGCTGTGAACCTAAAACTGCTCTAAAAAGTAAAGTGCATTTTAAAAGAAAATTAAATGCAATATTTAAAAATTTAAAATGAGTAAGTCTAGGGTACCAAGGCTACGGTTGTGGCCCGAGGGGAGGGGAGGGTGTACCCTCCTCTCGGTGTTTGGAACATAGACTCCTTGCTCAGCTATGTGAGCTTCATGGTCTTTTATTTTTCCAACTCACTGGGTAATGAAATGCTTATGAGCACTGAAGGCCTAAAAAAACAAGACATGAACTATTAACAAAAGGAGGAAGAAGAAAATGAAGGGAAGGAACTAGAACACGCTTTATAGTCTGCATACTGAAAAATAAAAAGCTGGCTGCATGTAACAGGTTACAGAAGCATAATGATGAGGTGCTCAGGAAGAGGAGTTTTACAGAACATTTTACATATACTGACACTGGGAAGTTACCTATCTAATTTTCTGTTATCTCGTCACTAAAACGGAGCTAACAGTACCTGCCTCATATGGCTATTGAAAGGATTAAATGAGATAAAGTATATAAAGCACTTAGACCAAGAGCCTATATTCATTTTTTAAAAATATTTACTGAGTTCCTATTCTGGGCTACTACCTATCAAGGATTCAGTGATGAGCCAAACGCATGATTCCTGAGGGTTCCCTGAGTTTACAGTCTATGGGGGAAACAGATGCCAAATAAAGAAACAAAAATAATTATAAACTGTGGAGAGTTCAATGAAGAAAAAACTCAGAGTACTGTGAGAAAATAACAGGTCCTCTGAGTAAATAATCAATAAATAGTAGTTAATTAAAGAGACCTTTTTTTCGCAACTATGACAGACTAGTTTCTATCAGACAAACCCTTCACAAAGAACAACTGGGAAAAAAATGGATAATAGATTTTAAAAACTACTTGAAGGACTATGAGAGCTATCAAGGCAGTAGGGGCATCAGTAGACAAAATTCCAGAGAGAAAGTAAATAGAAAGAAGTACGATCAAAATGCAGTTCTACTTTGTCCTTGAAGCATTAGCCTGCTCATAAGTGGCTGAGCGAAGTTTCCAGTAATCTCATGAACAAAATTGGAGTCACGACCCTTCAGCTGAGACCCTCGTCAAGGACAACACTCTAAGAATAAAGGCGAACGAGGTATAGATCAGCTCTCCCAAAAAGTAAAGGCAGCCGAAGCCCTGTTGTTCTCAGGGGACTTGCTTCACTTAACTGCCTGCTGTTATCCTCCAGAGAGAAAAATATCATCCAGAACTTCAAACAATCTCTACAGTTTTTCATATCATAAAGTCCAGCATTCTTTTTTTAAATATTCTAGGATACCGGGAGATAAGCCAAGTGACCAAAAATTATTTGGAGACAATAGAAAGAGATCCAAGGGGATCTAGATACTACATCAGTCCTGGAGTTATTAGACACAGACTTTAAATACTTTGTTAAATTTATGAATGCAAGTTGTTGACAAGATAGAGAATTTCAGCAGAAAACTAATATCTATAAAAAAGAATAAGAAGGAACTTCTAGAATGGAAACAAAATAAATAAAATTTAAATTCAAGAAATTAATTAGGAGCAGACTGAACATAGCTGAAGAAAGAACTAGAATATAGATCAGTAGAAAATATCTAGACTGAACCACAGAGAGGAAAAGAGATTCAAACAAGATAAAAAGAAGGTAAGAGATATTTAGAACATCATAATGTCAGAAAGAGGAAAAAGAAAGGATGGGTAGAAGCAGTATTTGAAGCCATAGTTACAAGAAACCCTATGAATCCAATGATAGACAAATACAAGTAAACTTCAGCAAGGTACACAGTAGTACAACTGTTGAAAACCAAAGACAAACATAAAATGTTAATAGCAGCTAGAGGAAAAAGGACACATTATCTTTAAGAACAATATTACGCAAAAGATAATGGTATACCATCCGAAAGTGTAAGATATTCCTGCCAAAGTAGGATAATAAAAAATACTGAAGTTGAAATTTTACTCATTTCTAATTCATTTTTACTTCATATGTTTTTATTGTAAAATAAAAAATGCAGAGAGAGAAACCACTCAAAACAAATGTATATCTTAATAAATTATTTTAAGGCAGACGCTCTTGTAACTGCCATAAAGAAATAGAACTTTTCTAGCCACTTGGAAACTTCCCTTGTGTGCTATCCTGATCACAATGCACCACCTTCCCTAGAAGTAACCTTTACACTTTTTTTTTTGGAGACAGTCTTGCTCTGTTGCCCAGGCCAGAATACAGTGGCACGATCTCAGCTCACTGCAACCTCTGGCTTCTGGGTTCAAGCAATTCTCCTTCCTCAACCTCCCGAGTAGCTGGGACTACAGGCAGGAGCCACCACTCTGGGCTAATTTTTGTATTTTTAGTAGACACGGGGTTTCACCATATTGGCCAGCCTGGGCTCAAACTTCTGACCTGTGATCTGCCTGCCTTGGCCTCCCTAAGTGCTGGGATTACAGTCATGAGCCACTGCACCCCAGCCACCTTTACACTTTTATTACGCTTTTATTGTAATCTCTTTCTTGTGTTTATAGCTTTATTACCCACATATGCATCCCTAGACACTATAGTCTGGTCTTGCCCATTAAAAAAATGTTTGATATGTAAATCTCTTTTAATCTACTGCACCTCTTTCTATTCCTTTTTTCTCCTCAGATTTTATCTGTTGAAGATCTAGGGCTGTTTGACTTACAGCATTTCCTTAAGTCTATATTTCATTAATCTTATAATCACAGAATATAGCTCATCAATTCCTCTCTTCTCTGTGTTTCCAGCAAAATTTTAGCTGGACCCACAGCCTTGAACACTGTATTTTCTGGAAGAATTTGTCACTGACGCCTGCTATAAAGGAAATAGACAAGGGAGTTTTTCAGGCAGAAGAAAAATAATGCTAAATGACAGCAAAAAATTGCAGCAAAGAATGAATAGTAAAAGCAAGAGAAATATGTAAGTAAATCCAAATAAATGTTGACTATGTAAGCCAATACTAATAATGTTCTTATACGGTTATGAATTTTTAATATGTAGAATTAAAATGCACGACAATGATAGCATAAAAGACAAGGAAGATAAAGTCAGAATGTTCAAATATGCTTTCATTCCACAGAAATTGATAAAAGTACTAATTTGTATTATACTTTAACCAATGCAGGAAGCACGTTGAATCTCTAGTATAACCTTTGAAAGAATGTCAAAAGATTATTTATAACTCCCAAGATGTGAAACAAATGGAGTAGTAAAACAAATTTGATTAACTCAAAAGAAAGTAAAGAAAAAAATGTAGAACAGATGAAACAAATTGGAAAATATAACATAAAACCCCAAGGGTTTCAGCAATTATATTAAATGTAAATAATTTTAACACTTATATTGTCAGACTGTATTAAAACATAACCAGAGCCAATAATGCAATGCTTACAAGAGAAGCATCTTTAATACAAGATACAGAAAAAGAACAAGTGAACTAATGGAGAGAGATACGCCCTACAAACCCTGACTAAAGAAAGCTGCCACAGTTATGCTAATATTAAACAAAGTAAATTGCAAGTCAAGAAGAGACCCTCTGCAAAAGTGTCAATCCACCACAGTGGTAAAGTTTTCTTACATTTGTGTGCTTTACAGTGTAGCTTCAGAATATATAAAAAATGATAGAATTAAAGCTGAATAGCCAAATTCACAATCACAATGGAAGTTTTTGAACATATTTCTCATCAAAACGGGTAGAACAAGCAAATAATGATAAACAAAGTCAGACATAGCCCCCACTTGTTTTGAACTCACATTAGAGTAAAGGATGAATAAATGTAAAATTGCACGAGCTGTGTGCTCTGAAGGAAAGGAAGACAGTTTGATGACAATGAACGTGGGCTGGACTGAGGGCATCAAGAAAGGCCTTTCTGAGAGAGTGACACTTGATCTCAGCTCAGAAGGATGAACAATGGCGACTTAGGCGAATGGAGGAAGAAGTGTGAACCAAAGAGCATTAGACACTGGGCATCATGTCATCCTCAAAGATCCTGTGGTTGGAAAGACACATACGAGGTTGAAGAAGGGAAGGAGGTCCAAGTGACTAAAGCACAGTGTATGAAGAGAAGAGGCTCAAAGTCAAGCTGAAGAGGTAATCAGAATTTCATCAGCCATGTTACAGATCTTGGGCTTTATCCAGAAAGCATTATTATTGGATTTATGTTTGAAAAGATTGTTCTAGCTGTGGTATAAGAATAAATGATAGAAGATCGGAGTTAGCAGAAGAGGCTAGACAGCCCAGCAGTTTTTACCAGTGATACAGTTTAGATATTTGTCCACACCCAAACCTCATGTCGAATTGTAATGCCCAATGCTGGAGGTGGGGGTCTGGTGGGAGGTGTTTGAATTATGGGGGCAGATCCCCCACAGCTTGGTACTGTCTTTGTAATAGTGAGTTTTTGTGAGATCTGGTCATTTAAAAGTGTATGGCACCTCCCCTGTACCTCTCTCTTGTTCCTGTTCTCACCATTTAATGTGCCTGCTCCCCCTTTGCCTTCTGCCATGATTGGATACTTCCTGAGGTCTCCCCAGAAGCAGATGCTGCTATGTTTCCTGTAGAGCCTGCATAACTGTGAGCCAATTAAACATCTTTTCTAATGAATTACCCAGTCTCAGATACTTACGTATAGCAGTGCAAGAATGGCTTAACACAACCAGTAACTAGAGATGAAGAGTGGTGGTGATGACAGTGGAGATGAAGAGGAGTCAGAATCCAGAGATATTTAAGGGGTAACATCAACAGGTGTCGGTGAAGAATTCTACATGGTGACTGAGGGAAAGGGAGTCATCAAGGATGTCTTCTTAGTTCTTTGGTTGTATAAATGGGTTTGACAGTGATGCCATTCTCTAAGAAACACAGACCAGGTTTTGGAGGAAAAATAGTAAATTCAGTTTTAGACATGCTAAAATCGAGGGGAATTTTTTCCCCCTTGTAAGAGATTTTTCCATAGAACGTCTCTAGAGGCTCTTAATGTATTTTCTCTTTGTGGTGTTTTTGATTCGTTTTATTTGATTGTTTTACCCCCTTCTCTCTGACATTTCAAAAATGCAATTGCAAGCCCTGGCCATGGATATTTGTCATGTCACTGCATCAAAATGTTGATGCTTCCCTAGTTTGAACCTTCCCAGGGAGTAATGGAAACAAGAGAGAAGATGGAAAATGTGTCATTATCCCGAGCGGTGCTTGTGGGGTGCTGAACATCGACCCCAGTCAGAGTCTGATGTGTCAGGGAACTCTCCTGGCTCTAGGTGTTAAGGGCCATTCAAGGAGGCAAGATTGTTTTCCCGGAAGATGTCACACAAAGATGTTCAAGTCAAGTTTAGGAGAATTGGCTCTCAATGCCCAGGGCCATTTCAATGAATTACTAACGAGCTCTCCCTTCGCTGAAAATCAAATCTTTCAAGGATATGAATCAAGTGGCATATGGAAAGAAAGGCCAATCAACTCTTCCAAAGCAATTTCCTGTTAGAACATCAGCGTGCGTGATGCCATTTCCTTTGTTCCAGGCTGGTTGGGACCTTGTTGGCAGGTCATTTCGAAATTCTTTCCAAAAGAAGAACACAGTGAAGATGGCAGCCTAAAGCGAAGTCAATTTATATCCAGAAAAACAAGACTCATATTCATGATTATTTCTCTGTAATTTGGAATATTGACCAGTAACCTTATAAGGATGTATCAGGCTTTTTTTGTTCAATACATTTTTCCTTATTCTGCCCCATGTGATTTAATTCTTTCAGAATTTAAGTTACAAGAAATTGAGTTTCTATTCATTAAGGTCTGATAAGAAATGTGTTAGGGTATCTAATTTGAATGAGGATTGTAAGATTGTTCATGTGGTTTAAATGATGCGTTCTTCCTTAAGAGAGCTTACATTTTAAGGTCTTGCCCTAAGTCATTATTATCAAGTCTACCTAAAGTTTCAACTGTTGCAAAACTGAAGAGAAGATCAGCTTCCTCACTTGGAATAGAGTCCCGAATTTTATAACTATGTAAAGAATATAGTTGGAGACAAATGATTTACAACTATTTCACAAGCAGTGGTAGATGTTTAGGAACTTGTTATTTCTATGGTTTTCTGTATTTCTGACGTGTTTGAGAATCATCCCTTATGAGCTTATAAATTATCAGGCTATACGTAACTAGCCTAGAACTGGGTAGATCAATGAACCATGACTGCTTAACATCAACACTGGTCAACACAAAACAGCATCAAATTTTGAAGCAGGGAGGAGCTTAAGTCATCCTGCTGTAGCCACCGTTCTCTGGCAGGTCAGTGATTTAGGATCTCGACTTACTTCAATCCTTCCACCTTGCAGTGAGCCGAGATTGTGCCACCGCACTCCAGCCTGGCGACAGAGCAAGACTCCATCTCAAAAAAAAATAAAAAAAGAAATGTACTTTGTTCCTCCTCTTCCATCCTCCACCGTTACCCCTCCCCAAACCCACAAAATCAAACCATTTCCCCCTTCATGCCCAATGACAAAATCAAAGTGTCTATAGCAGAAGTAAAGTACTTGAAGCAAACCCTAGCCATAGAAACTGGATATCAAGATGTACATGCCTGGCTGGAACAGATGAAATATTCCGTTCACAGCCTAAATAAAAGTGATTGTATGCTTGTGCAGTAGGTATAATTTTTCCTTTCCCACTGGGATGGGCCAACGAACCAGGCACAGGCTGTATGGTAGCTCTCTTCCAGCACCCCACAGCCTGGGGAAACCAGTCATGTGCCACTCTTTCACTGCTTTCCCCAAAGTTGGAGCCCTATGGGACAGCCCCGAGGGCCATTTGACTTCCAGTTCTCAATGTGAATTTACCTCGTGTCTCTCATAGCAAGGGGAAAATTTGACATTCCTTAGAAACGCGATGGGGTGTAGCAGACCTAAACTTTTTCAAGAGCTAACCAATCAGTCGGCCCTAGTCCATCCCCAGGTGGATGTGTGGTGGCATGTTGGGGGACACTGCCAAGTGACTAGAGTGGCACTTGTTCTTTAATCCAGTTGGTCATTCCTTTCACCTTGGCATTTCATCAACCAGACAGGGAAGAGATCACCCAGAGAACGAGAGAAGCTTCTCATGGGTCCTTTGACCCCCATGTTTACACAGACAGTGTTGGAATCCCGCAGGGGATACCAAATGAATTCAAACAGCCACCGGGTTCAAGTCTGTCTTATTGTGGTGGTCCACTATAAACAAAAATGTATAAACAATTATCTATAAGGAAACAAAGGCACAGAGGGAAGTGTCCTGCCAAAAGTCACACAATTTGTATTTTAAAATTCACCTTCCTGTGAGTGCTTCTTCAGAAAAAAGAACGGAGTGAGTGAGCTGATCTTTAACTAACAAACTGATTTTGCATATTACAAAGAGAAAGTCTCCGATAATAGCAACTGGCAGAACTATCCTGCGTGAAGTCCCTGTTTGTGGGCTCTGGGAATTGGATATGCTTAGGCCATTTTTATTTCCCTTTTGGATTCTTGCAGACTCTGTCATTAAGAGGAAGTTGTCGGGTTCTTGGATAATTGCTGAATAGAACAAAGGGAAATGAGAGAAGGGACGCATCTCAGAGCATGTTTGAACTTGCTGATGCCTTGGACCCTGCTACACACTGATAACAGAGTTTTGAGCCCTTGAGCTGTTAAACAAGGGTCTTTGACTTGAGAATGCTTTGCCATCCTGCTCCCAAGCTTTGTGTTTGTTTCCTTTCCTCCAAGAGGACATTCGCTTACTCCCCATATGGCCCCAAAGTACACACTGAGAAACAGGACCTAGAGTTTGTGATTAATGGAACCCCATCTCCACTCCAACCTCCACTCATTAACCAGTAATCTCTACTGGTTCCGGTCACATTTACAAATATGCAAGAGGCCTTATTAAATCCAGAACTAAGCTAACGATTTTAATTACAATATTTTGACTCATTCTGACACTATCACTGGGTAAAAGAGCCTCAGTTTTCTTATCTGTAAAATGAATTCAATGCTGGCAACACTGGTCTTAAAGTAAAATAACTTTAAGAATATTGCTGAAGGCTATGGCATATGACTTAGTGTATTATTATTTTATAATGGAGAGTTTTACCTACCAAAGAAAGGAGTTATCAGCTGCCCATTGAATTGCTGGTAATTTATTATTAATGATTTCCAAAAACTCCAACATTGCTGGAAGCTTCAAGCATCATTGCTGCATTGCATTTTGCTTTTGTGTTAATGGACAGCTATTTTTCACTGTCATTTTCATGGGTAACAAGAGAGCACAGATGAACAATTTTAACAAATATAGGACAATAGAAGACATATTCCAGACTTTATCACTTCTTAATAGAATGATCAAGTTCAGCCTTATCAGAATAGAGCACTCCTAGTCACAAACGATAATCTATATACCTTCTTCCAACCAGTGCCCTCATCTCATTAACCCACTCGGAGGCAAAGGTCAGGAAACACTGTACTTAGTACTTTGTGCTTTAAAAAATTAAAGAATTCAAATAATCACTCTTTGCTTTCTACATAATTGAGGAAAAACAAGTAATGTTACAGTCTCAGGCCATGGAGGAACTTCTATTCACTTCAATTCAACTTCTTTATGGATTAGAACAAGGAAGACCTTCGATGTCAACAAAGAGCTCTTTTCCTTCTAGAAGACTTTTAAAAAATCATGTTCCAGTCCAGGTGCGGTGGCTCACGCCTATAATCCCAGCACTTTGGGAGGCCAAGGCGGGTGGATCACGAGGTCAAAAGATCGAGACCATCCTGGTCAACAAGGTGAAACCCTGTCTTTACTAAAAATACAAAAAAAAAAAAATAGCTGGCCATGGTGGTGTAATCCCAGCTACTCGGGAGGCTGAGGCAGGAGAATTGCCTGAACCCAGGAGGCGGAGGTTGCGGTGAGCCGAGATCGCGCCATTGCACTCCAGCCTGGGTAAAAACAGCGAAACTCCATCTCAAAAAAAAAAAAAAATCATGTTCCAGGGAGGGTTCTCTGCTTTCAAACAGTTCTTGAAAGTAAAGACCTCCTTCTTCCCTACATTCTGGACAAATCTAAGTCAAGCCCACTTGCACATATTACAGAAGCAAAACTATCCTAATCCTCAATGTTAAAAATGGAAGCAATTCTTTTCTACTGACGTCGCAAATCCCCATTCTACATCTTCAGCTTGTATTCTCTCTCTATTCTTAATCTACAGTTCATAGTAAAAATGTGTATGTCTAGGGATGGTTTGTCTGAAGGTGCTAACAATCAGCAGAAACAAGGACATCAGGTGTCTTGTCTTCTTGTTGCAGATAGTTAGACAGGCATGAGCAGGGCAGGAGAGGGCTCTTCTCCCCAACCCACTAGGAATGTCAGGTGATGGTTCAACAATTATCATACTGCCTCTCTAAAAATGGTAATACGGTGGCCAGAGCCAGGGAGAAACAGTTTCCTGCCGATCTGCAGCTGTTAACATTGAAGTGTTAATTGAACGCTGATGCCAGGGAGAAGTAACTTCTTGGGCATAACATTAAGGGACAAATGGTAGAATATGGGGGCACTCCACTGGAAAAGGGAAGAAAGCCTCAGATGGACATGCATACAACTTCCTAAACATACTGTGTGAGCTTACTTCCCAATGGTAAGGAGGGTACTATACATGCGGGCAGCTTACCACAAGAGAAGAATCACGGGAAAGGGGGCAAGATGGCAGTCTATAAATTCCTAGGTCCATGGTTAAACACTGCACTTGTTCTTCACATCACCTGCTTGGATTTTCTCCAAGTATTCCTTCCTTTCTTTCCTGTTCTAAAACATTGGGTTTTTTGTTTTTGTTTGTTTTTGAGACAGAGTTTCACTCTTTCCCCCGGCTGGAGTGCAGTGGCACAATCTCAGCTCACTGCAAGCTCTGCCTTCCGGTTTCAAGCGATTCTCTGCCTCAGCCTCCTGAGTAGCTGGGATTGCAGGTGCTTGCCACCATGCCCAGCTAATTTTTGTACATTTAGTAGAGACGAGGTTTCACCATGTTGGCCAGCCTGGTCTCAAACTCCTGACCTCCCAAAGTGCTGGGATTACAGGCGTGAGCCACTGTGCCTGGCCCTACAGCCTTATTAATAAACTTTCACTCCTGCTCTGAGACTTGCCTTGGTCTTTTTTTCTGCTTTGTGCCCCTCAGTCAAATTCTTTCTTCTGAGGAGGCAAGAACTGAGGTTGCTGCAGACCCATACAGATTTGTCACCAGTAACTTGTATACCTGCCACCAGTAAAAATCTCTTCTTCTCCATGCCTGCCCCTTGGTTAACTGATGCTGTAAGAACAAATTAACAAGTTTGAATGGTGTATTTTTAAAAGGAAGAAGAATGCTTTGATAAGAGCTCTCTGCAAACGTTGCAATTAGCAGATGTAAAAGGTAGAGGAAGGAGACACTTAGTAGGATGCATACATTCATTCATTATTTACATAGCTTATTTATATAGCTTACAGCTAACAAATTGCATATTTTGTTTTGGTATCTTCTGATTTCACTGAGTTTTCCTTTATACATTTCAAATATGTGCAAAAAATATTTTTTTCTTCCAGTTACAGATGGTAGTGTATTTTTTTTCCCAATCAGCGAGGACCTTAATTGTGTAGTAACATTCAGCAGAAACAAGGACATCAGGGGTCTTGTTTTTGTCTCCTCTTATTTTTCATGCCTGTCCTGTTGTTTGGCTTTAGGTAATCTGATGCTGAGAAACAGCTCTAGATGCATCATATTTTCCATCCATTAATTGATGCTAATCCAAAGAAGTGTTTCGTATACTAAGACATGGACAGGGAAGGTCTCTTGCCTTCAGTTACAAAACAAGTCAGTGTTTATACTTGGAATCTGTTCTAGATGAATTAAAGGAAAAAAGAATGCACTATCCATTAAGCATCATGACAACTTGGCTATAAAAACTCACAATTTGTTCAGAGTCAGTAAATGGATATTGTGGTATCTGTTATATGTATTACGGTCTAGTGAAATATTTCCAAAAGGGTGTTTCATGAAAGAGAAGTCCTTGAGGATGCTTGAGAGAAAGGATTCTAGGCTTCAGTAAGTTTGAGGAGTGTTTCATACAAGATCTCCCTCTCTGAGACTCATAATGTATATTAGAATTTTATACCTCTGTTAAAAAACAAAACAAACAAAAAAACTATTATACTTGTGTAACCCAGCATTTAAAAATACATTTGATCCTGAATTTTCGAATAATGCCTATTTATATCTGAAAGCAGCAAATTAAACAAGTATCAAGTATAGTTTGGAAATATATCGGTATTTTTAATCAAAAGATGCAGTTTCCAACCTGAGGTCTGCTACTGATTAGTAGGGCAGCGCAATCCATTATCATATCATACTATAGTCCACGATGTATCGATAACTCTTACTTTTAAATGAAAATAATAATACAAGCAGAAATTTCTTAAATTCTTATGATATGTCAGGCACTGTACTAAGTGCTTCATATGATTTATAATCCCTTAAACTTGTGTTTATTTTTAAATAAACTCAAGTAGTACAGGAATACATTTTCATTTTAAAAAGTAAAAAAAAAAGGTATAAATAAAATTTCTTTACATTTAGTATGTAAGCATCTGGATCTTTTTCTGTGCATTTAAATAAAAATATGTCTTTGCAAAAGAACATACATTTCCCATTTTTAAACACATAAACCATAGACAGAATCATGTTGTGTATATTGCTGTGCAGCTAGCTCTTTTCATTCAAAAGTATATGTTAAACATGTTTCTATGTCAGTACATGTACTGACCACATTCCTTTTCATGATTTCATGACATTTTATATATGCATCTCATACATGTATACGTACCATAAATTTTTTATGGGTAAATATTCAGATAATTTGCAAATTTTTCACCAATGTAAACAAAAAATTTTGTTTCTGTTTCTTGTGGTATGGCTTATAGACAGCCTTGAACTATGTCGTAATTGAAACAACAGTAATGCTGCAGAAAAAGGAATCTGACACCTGGTGCATAAGGAAGGAATACACGGAAGTCAGAAACAAAGTGAAAGCAGAGACCCATGGAGCAAGAGAGTGCCAGAGTTATCTTTCTTTCTGAGATTTTTCACTGAACTCTGGAAAATTTGAGCTAGTCTGGTAAAATCAGAGGAGTCAGGAAGTGAAACTTAAGGTCCATATAAGGAAATGAAGCCAATAGAGAACACCCAACATAAAGCTGGTATCCGAAGGGCCACACATCTGGTGTAATAGTAAACAAGAAGTAAAACCATCATCAGAAGGGACAACAAAGAAATTTACCTGGCTCAACCTGGGAACTAATTAGGGGTTGAGGGGAACCTCTCCTGAGAATTCAAAACATTAAACCTGACTTTATGGTGGGTTTGCTGTCTAACTCACAATGTCTTTGTGTTTCAAAAAAACATCAAAAATATAAAGTGACCCCACATTTGTGGTGTCTCTCATCATACTGTGTAAGCCAAACAAATCAAAATTCTCTTAGAGGAATTCCAAGTCAGGCCTCAAAGAATTCCCACTGATAATGTTATATGAAAAATAAGCAGTCTACAGTCAAAATTCACAAAACACATAAAGAACAAAAGAGCAGTAAGTAAAAACCAGCTGAAAAAATAAACAGAAGAATCAAACTTGCAAAGACTTCATATACTGAAATTATCAGATACTAAAGATAAAATATTTATTTAATGTTTTGAGAAATAAAGGGAAGAAAGAATATGAACAGTTAGAAATTTTAAAAGAAGAACTAAATATATTGGTAAAAAAGTTACTAGAGAAGTTTTAGAACTTCTAGAAGTAATAAGTATACAACTTGAAATTAGTAAGGCCATGTAAACAGCAATTAAGACAGAGGCAGCTAAAGAGAGAATTAGTCAATTGGGAGATGTAACTAAAGAAACTATGCAGAATACAGTCCAGAGACATCAAAAGATAAGAAAGTACGAAAGAGAGATTAAAGAGAGTCGGAAGATAGAGTAGGAATATTTGACATACATTAGTGAAAGTTTTAGAGAGATATAATTCAGATAATGAGAAAAAGGCAATATTTGAAGAGATAATGACTCATAATTGCTTTTAGTTGTCAAAAGACTTCAATCCTCATGTTCAAGGAGGCCAATGAGTCACAGATATGATAAACAAGAGAAATTTATACCTAAACATATTATAGTGAAGCAAAACCCTGAAGGAGAGGGAGGAAATGATTTTTAAAAAGAGCAAGTAGACACAGCCACCTACAAAGAAAAGGCAGTTAGAGTAGTGGTTAACTTCTCAACAACAATAATGACAGCAATAATTTCTTCATGCTGAGAGGATATAAATGTCAACTTAGAATTTTATACTAGGAAACCATCTTTCAAGAAAGAGATTGAAGTGAAGATATTGTCTATGCTTCCGCTTAGCCGTTTTTACTATGTTTTATTTGCCTGTTATGTACATTTCTGAGCACTGCCTCTGCATTCCAAATCGAAAAACAGGAAATGACAAAGGGCAAGAAACTATGCCAACTGGGCCCTCTCTTCTTTTCCTGGAAGTCCTACCCTCATTTCCATTTGCTTCTTATTGGCCAAAATGCCATCCCATAGCCTCACTTATCTGCAGAGGAGTCTGAGACGTGTTGCCTTCTCCAAGAAAATGTAGCTTTTGTTTGTAAAAAGGAAGAGTATGGTAGACAGCAGATAAGCTACTAATTAATGATTTCTACTATAATCAAGAATAAAACATGGTTCTATCCTCAAAGAAATCATAGTCTAATGAGAGAGCTGGACCTATGAAAAAGGTAAATGTAGAATTCCACATGTTTCTATCATCCTTCTTAAATATTAAATGGGGAAGGTTGACTACCAGCATTTTTGATCTTTGTTGGCTGGTTGATCATTCAATCAGAAAACCAACCAATTGAGGCTGGGTGTAGTGGCTCACATCTGTAATCCCAGCACTTTGGGAGGCTGAGGTGGTTGGATCACTTGAGGTCAGGAGTTCGAGGTCAGCCTGGTCAATATGGAGAAAACCCTTCTTTACTAAAAATGCAAACATTAGCTGATATAAAGGCATGCACCTATAGTCACATGTACTCAGGAGGTTGAGGCACAGGAATCACTTGAACTGGGAAGACAGAGGTTGCAGTGATTCGAGTTGGTGCCACTGTACTCCAGCCTGGGCAACAGAGAGTCCAACTCTGCCTCAAAAATAAAAAACAAAACAAAGAAAACTGACCAACTGAGTTTAGCAATCAGCCTCTTGTCCTAGGAAATATACTGGGTCAGGAATAAAGAAAAATCAAATGTAGTTCCTGCTAGGAGAAGATGTCAGACAGAAACAAATACACTAGTTCAAAAACTTATTAAGGCATAGAGGAAAATAAATAAAATAGGGTGATATGTGTGGAATTATTTCCTCCAAAATTCACGAGTTGAAGTCCTAACCCCCAGTACCACAGAATGTGACCTTATTTGGAGATAGGATCTTTGTAGAGATAATCTAATAGAGTTAAAATGAAGTCTTAGGGGTAGAATCCTAATCTGACTGGTGCCCTCATAACCAGGAGAAATTTGGACAGAGACACACAGAGAGAGAAGGTGATGTGAAGAGACATAGGAAGAAAGCCATTTACAAACCAAAGACAGAACGTTGGGTCTGTAAAAGAACCAAAGTGTAAAGTGTTCTTTCACAGCCCTCAGAAAGAACCAACCCATGACACCTTGATTTTAGAGCTCAAGCCTCCAGAACCGTGAGACAATCCATTTCTGTTATAAAAGCCACCAGGACTGTGGCATTTTCTTGTGGCAGCCCTAGCAAGTTAATACAGAGAGAGTGGTAAATTCTCCTTGAGGCATAAAGAGTGAAAATGTTTTAGGAAAGCCTTCACGGATTATCTGAAGGTTGGGTTCCAGAATCAGCAGCCATTCCCCAAGCAGAGTTAGAGAAGAAGGGGCAATTGGAATTTCAGTCCAAAAGGATGTTTTGAGTAGAGATTCAGAAGTGAGATAAAGCATGGTTTCTTAGTCCATTTGGGTTTCTATAACAAAATGTCACAGACTAAGTGGCTTATAAACAGCAGAAATTTATTTCTCATAGTTCTAGAAACTGGGAAGACCCAGATCAGGCCATCAACAGTTTCCGTGTGTAGTAAGGGTCCACTTCCTGGTTCATAAGTGGTTCCTTTTTTCACTGTGTTTTCACATGGCAGGAGGATAGGGAGTTCTCTGGGATCTCTTGCTTACAGCTACTAACCCTGTGAGGAGCCCTCATGACCTAATAACCTCCTAAAGTTGTCGCATTAGGATGTCTCCAAATACCAGCACATCGGTCAATAGATTTCAACATATGACATTCAGTCTCTATCCTCTGGCATGACCTGAGAAAGCCCTATAGCAGGAACGTAGGTTTTGAGGTAGAATGTCTGAGAAAGGAGACTGCAATAATAGAGTAGCCAGATTAAGAAGAACCTTTGATGCCACAAAAAAGTGTCTCTTTGAAAAAGAAATACGAAGTAGAACAGTCATTGTGACTAATTTTCCATGGGATCCGAGTCTGGTTTTGATTTCTGTGATGCCATTTAAATAAGCCTTCTTAATAAGTTAAAACTGATGCTCAGACGAAATCTGCCCCCTCCATTCTCTGGTGCATTTTGCACAGTACCCAGGGTGTTAGTCCATTCTGCGCTGTTGTAAAGGAATACCTGAGACTGGGTAATGTATAAAGAAAAGATGTTTATTTGGCCCATGGTTCTGCAGGCTGTGCAAGCATGGGCCCAGCATCTGCTCCGCTTCCAGCGTGAAGGTTTTACTCATGGAAGAAGGTGAAGGGGAAGCAGGCATGTCACATGACCAGAGAGGGAAGCAAGAGAGGAAGGCGTGCCACACTCTTCAAACAACCAGCTTTCATGCAAACTAAGAGTGAGAGCTTACTCGTTAATGCAAAGTCAGCACCAAGACATTCATGAGGGATCTGCCCCCGTGAGCAGAGACCCAAGGGAGGTGAGGGAGGTGGCTGCTGGGATGGCTGTCTGAGGGAAGGGCAGTCCAGGAAGACAGAAAGACCAGGGCACAAGATCCAAGCAGCACACAGGCTGCATCAAGGAACCACAGGGAGTTCTGCGTGGCCGAAGCAGAGTGAGCAAGGAGGGCACAGCTATAGCAGCTGAGGCATTGCAGAGGCAAACGAAGGCCCAGATCATCCAGGGCCTTACAGCCATTGTAAGAACGTGGGATTGGATTCTGAGTAAAAGGAGGAGCCTTTGCAGGCTTTTGAGCACAGGAGTGGCAGGATCTGATTCATGTTTAGAAGGGGTCAGCCCTAGCTCCTGGGCTGATGACAGATGGTGGGCAGCGAGGGTAGAAGCGGGGAGAGTGATAGGTATTTAGGACAGTGATCCAGGCAAGAGATAAAGCTGGTGCTGACCCGCTCAGAAACAGTGGAGAGTGTGAGAAATGGTTGGATCCCTTCCTCTGTCCTCATCCCACCCCAGAGTTCATAAACACGAGAACTGCCCTCACTTCTCCACTCAGCAGAGCTAGCAGAACAGGAGAAAGGAGAAAAGCCTCGATATTCTTGTGCAAATGGAGGATGTAAAATTGACAAGAGTGTATTTGGAGGTTGATAATTTTTATAGGGTTAAGTAGTATGTCCAGGGAAACAGGAAAAGTAAAGATACCAAGAAAGGAAAGAAATGAAAATAAGACTTCAAGAAGAGAGGATTGGGATCCAGGAAGGGAAAGAAAAGTAATTCACTTGAAACAGGTTTCATTGTGAAGTGCAAATGAAAGAAGTAGCGGGGCCTCCAACCCCCGCCCCATGGTCCTTTTACCTTCTGACCGATGGTTCTTAATGGATGACTCTGCTCCTCAGAAGACATTTGGTCGTTGTAACTGCTGAAAGGGGTGCTACTGGCATCCAGAAGTAGAGGCCGGGGATACCAACCATCCTACAACACACAGGATGGAGCTTCACAGCAAAGAGTTATTTGGCCCAAGATGCAAGCAGTGTTACAGCTTTACACCTATCAACAGAACCCTTGATAAAGAACCCATTCTGTCATTCTTAGCATGTAGTATATGTATTATAATTGCAGAGAACGGCAGGTGAATGGTTTCAGAAAAGAGATGCCCCATGACTCTCCTTCACAATTATTTGTACAACCCAGCTGGAAGATGTTCGATTGTCCTAACAACCTCTTCCTGTTCAGCACAGAGGGGGCTAAGTGGGTGGATATATTCATGGTGATACAGGAAAATTAAAGTAAAACAAGTGCAGGTCACATTTTCCTGACATTCAGAATTATCCTGATATTGGTTAATTTTGAAAGCCGGATCATAAAATTCACTTAATCTATTATGTGACCAAAATAGTATTTGAATTAGTTTAGATGATAGATTAATAGCTATGGTATAGGCTTTTAAAAATCTGAGAAATAACTCAAGACCCTAAGCATCACAACATGGATGCTGTGGAAAAATGTATTCTGAGTCAAATATGGCACAAGTACCATACAACCTGACACTGAAGAAATCCTCCTTGACACCATGCCACAAATCCCCTTCAAAGACCCGTTTCACATGTACTTTAAAATCAATAGCTGTTTGTTATAATGATCTCCAAAGTAGGATGCAGGCAACCCAGAGCTGAGCATAACAGACTTCTATTTAGTTACCTTAAATAATAAACAAAGGAGTAAAACTCACCATTAACATAAGGATTGATATTGGTTTCCTCGCTTGGTCCAAGCATCAGAGGTTTGTGCAACCCACAGCTGGCAGGGGTTTCACAAGACAGAGGTGTTAATGGCAGCACCTGCCAGTGCTTTTTCATTTTTAGCACATTCCGGTATGTTTACATGTGCCTGTGACCATAACCCTAAAATATTTTTCTACTACAGAGAGATTCCTTAGTTATCTCATGGTAGGTTACTTAGAAGAGCTGTTAAGTTTTAAAATGAGTTACTTTCCTCCATAAAGATACTAGTGGTCCAACATTGCTTACCATTTCTACCACAAGTGGGTAATAGTTAAGCCTGTTGATATTTTAAAAACATTATCACATTGACTTTAATGATAAGTAAGAAAGACACTGTTTTTCAAAGAAATGTGTGCTATAGAAAGAGAATTTGAAAAAAGTTGTTTGAAAATGCTCCTTGGTTATGTGATCTTGATGCTGAAAACGATGTAGTCGACCTATTTAGAAATCTCTTGTCTGTACCATTATAAAATTCAAGACAATTTTTTACTATGTCAAAATTTTTTCAGAGAATTTCACTGGATTTTTTAATCAATTTTTTTAAAAATTAAATAATGCTCACCTTCAAAACTGTGAAAAAAATGAATTGATGCCAGAGAAGATAGAAATTAATAGCTAAATTTTAACAAAATGTTTTTTAATATAATTATGAATGAAACTAAAAATCAGAATATTACATTGTAAACTCAGTCAACAACTGCAATGAGATCTTTGTAAGATATCTTTTTAGTTTGATGGTTAATTAAAACCAAGTAATGAACTCAAGTCCTGTTGTAACCCAGAACCTGGAATCTCAATATCACAAACTACAAAACCAAGATAAAAAACAATGACAAAGTCCTGGTAGATTGTTTACTAAATGACATTACAGTTCTCTCTTGATAGCCTTGCCTTTTCTTCCCACACGGATATGGGGCTTGGTCTATATGACTTGCTTTGGCAAAAGGATCATTAGCAAGTATGATGCAAACAGGCTTGAAAACATGCTTAGATAAACTCAAGCAATAATAAGCTTGAATTTTACATACCTATTAGAATAACTAAAATCCAAAACACTGACAATGTAAAATGCTGAGTGAGAATGTAGAGCAACAGGAACTCTAATTCATTGCTGTTGAAAAACAGTACAGCCACTTTGGAAGACAGCTTGGCAGTTCCTTGCAAACTAAACATAATCTTGCCAAATGATCTAGCAATCATACTTCTTGCTACTTACCTACATTAGTTGAAAACTTAGGTTTACACAAAAATCTGCCCATGAATGTTTACAGCAACTTTACTTCAATGGGTGAATGAATAAACAAACTATAGTACATTATGTAATGTAATATTATTGAGCTGTAAAAAAAAGAAAAAAAACTTATTAGTCATAAAAAAATAAGAAAAACCTTAATTACATACTGCTGAGTGAAAAAAATCAGTCTGAAATGCTACATACTGTAAGATTCCAATTACATGGCATTCTGGAAAAGGCAAGTTTCCAGAGATAGTTAAAAAAAAAAAATCAGTGGTTGCCAGGAGTATGGGAGGAGAGAGAGAGGGATGGATAGGTGAAACTTAAGCTAATTTTAGTGGAACTATTGTGCATAATACTGTAACAGTAGCCGGGCGCGGTGGCTCAAGCCTGTAATCCCAGCACTTTGGGAGGCTGAGGCGGGTGGATCACGAGGTCATGAGATCGAGACCAACCTGGTCAAAATGGTGAAACCCCGTCTCTACTAAAGATACAAAAAATTAGCTGGGCATGGTGTCGTGTGCTTGTAATCCCAGCTACTTGGGAGGCTGAGGCAGGAGAATTGCCTGAACTCAGGAGGCGGAGGTTGCGGTGAGCCGAGATCGCGCCATTGCACTCCAGCCTGGGTAACAAGAGCGAAACTCCGTCTCAAAAAAAAAAAAAAAATACTGTAACAGTGAATACATGGCATTAAACCTGTAGAACCACACAGCACAGTGTGATTCCTAATGTAAACTATGGACTTTAAGCAAAAGTATCATATTGGTGCAAGAGGTTAATAGAGGAAACTGTTGGAGGGGATTCAAGTGTGTAGAGAAGGGGTATTCTGGGAAGTTTGCTTTTCTGCTCAATTTTTTTCTGTAAACCTAAAAATGCTCTAAAAATAAAATTGATTAATTTTTTAAGAGTACGTACACATTTAGACCTGCCTCTCTTGCTGCTGGGAGTCCTGTGACTGGGTGAATAAGCCTAAATTAACCCAACAGAGAGGCCACATGGAGAAAACCCAAGACATCTACGTTGCCAATTTCTAATTTAGAGCATCCTGGACCATGAAGCTCCAGCTGAGATGCCAGCTGATTGCTGTCACATGAATGAGCTTGGAAGCAAGCAGCCTATGAACCGTCCGGAGGAGCACAGCCCAAGCTGCTGCCTCATAGAATTGTGAGTTAGTGAATGACGTTGTTTTAAGTCACTACATTTTTGGGGGTTTTGTTATATAGTAAAGGCTAACTGATACAGAAGTATATTCAATAATAATGTTTGGCTGGGCGCGGTGGCTCAAGCCTGTAATCCCAGCACTTTGGGAGGCCGAGGCGGGTGGATCACAAGGTCAAGAGATCGAGACCATCTTGGTCAACATGGTGAAACCCTGTCTCTACTCAAAATACAAAAAATTAGCTGGGCATGGTGGCGCGTGCCTGTAATCCCAGCTACTCGGGAGGCTGAGGCAGGAGAATTGCCTGAACCCAGGAGGCAGAGGTTGCGGTGAGCCGAGATCGTGCCATTGCACTCCAGCCTGGGTAACAAGAGCGAAACTCCGTCTCAAAATAAATAAATAAATAAATAAATAAATAAATAAAGTGTCAACAACAGTCTGGCAAAATAAATAAATAATAATAATAATGTTTATAGTGAGAGCATATGGGTTCTTTTTCATTAAGAAAATATGCACTTATTATGAAAGTATGGTTTATTTCATTTATATTTCATCTTTTGAAAATTATTGTATTTGATCACTTCTCAGCCTTTTGGCTAAGATCAAGTGTAAAAATTATTGTATTTGAACATAATGGATGCACATTATATACATTCTTAATATATAATAATAAATTAATATACATATAATTTTAAATGATAAGAAGTGAACAATCAAACTGTTTGAAGGAACATCCCATGCTGGGGATAAGGGACTCTGGAGACACAGAATTCTTCGCAGTCTTCAGGTTGTAGGAGTGCCCCTCCGCCCTCCTAATCTTTTTAGTGGTTCAGTCATTTCTTAAATGAGATAATAGGGCAGGTAAATATAATTCAGAGTGGCCTGCGATTATTTTATGCCAAACAGAACTTCAGCAAACAAATAAGAGTAGAATCTATAAATGTCTACTTAATTTATAAGAAAAATAAACATCCTTGAGCTGTCATTGTTTTATAGTTGTAAAGCTATTACTGATTCTAACCTGATGTGAGAATTAGTATGAGTCCTTGATGTAACTGCAATTCTTTCAAAAGTGGCAAGGTGCTTAACTTAAATAATATCCATTTTTTTCTTTTTTCTTTGAGACGGAGTTTTGCTCTTGTTACCCAGGCTGGAGTGCAGTGGTGCAATCTCAGCTCACTGCAACCTCCGCCTCCTAGGTTCAGGCAATTCTCCTGAGTAGTTGGGATTACAGGCACATCCCACCGTGCCCAGCTAATTTTTTGTATTTTTAGGAAAGACGGAGTTTCACCATGTTGACCAGGATGGTCTCAATGTCTTGACCTTATGATCCACCCACCTCGGCCTCCCAAAGTGCTGGGATTACAGGCATGAGCCACCGCGCCCGGCCCTAAATGATATCCATTTTTATATCCAATTAACATCACTATAAATACAGAAATACATTGAATTAAAAACAATCGATCTCTGCATAAGTAAAGCCAGTATTGACTCTAAATAAACTTTAAGCATCATCTTCCAGCATCAGTTCTAAATCCATCTAGTCTTTTCAAGTAAAAATGCTTATTTTGCTATAAGCAAGACTACTGGAATATTGCTGTTTTAATCCTAATGTGCTTCATTTAGATGAGGGGGCATCTCCTTCTCCTATTCTTATTTTACTGAAGAAAATACATACAGAAGCATTGTAGTAATAAAAGATTTATCAGTCTCACAATAAATGGACAGCAAATTTCACAGATGGAACCTGGGTTGCCATGCTGTTTAGATTTCCCTGTGTATGACACTGTTCATGTCCTGTATTATAGCAACAAATAATTATAAAATATAATTTTATTTAATTACTTTAAAATTTTAATTTCCAAATAGAAGATGAACTATTGCCTCAGAATGCAGACATAACAAATTCAGGAATGAACGGCCTCTGTCTCTTGTAAATAATGGCCGTTTTCACAACCTTGATTCAAGGTACGACAAATACTATAATGAAGGCTGTGCGAGGTTAATTACGCTTCATGTTGCAGGGATTGCAAATCGGATTGCTTATTTACAGCCATTTATTACAGTTGGAAGGTACTGCCATAAAATTCATTTAGATGAATTTTATTGAGCAGGAGAGGGTTGGTTTAATTGAAAAAGTTTCTATTTTAAAACACACTTGTGTTCTATTTTCTCGGTTTGAACATGTAAGACCTATACTTGCTGCTCCTTGACAATTTTTGCATGTACTTGATTTAATTGAATTGAGTAATAAAACTTATACACCTAACAGAAATTTCAAATGAAATGTACAGGAATATTACAATTATTTAAAGAGATATAACTGTAGCAGATATATGTCAACCTATACTCAGACAATATAATTGTCTACATTAAGTGATTTCATGTCTTTGATAAAGGCCCAAATGTTACACAATCTCAAAAGGGTCAAAGTAACACATTTGGATTAGAAGGACTAAGATCTGGACTTCATGAAAATGTGCAGGCCATACAGTCTATTACACAGTGTTTACATCTCTACGTTTCCATCAGTAACTATTCATTTCACACAGTGTGCCTGGGAGTACACGAGGTGTATTAGTCTGTTTTCGTGTTGCCATGAAGGAATAGCAGAGATTGAGTAATTTATTTAAAAAAAAAAAACAGGCTTAATTGGCATTTAGTTCTGAAGGCTGTACAGAAAGCATGGCACCGGCATCTGCTGCACTTCTGGTAAGATCTCAGGGAGCTTCTACTCATGGCAGAAGGTAAAGCAGGAGCAGACACATCACATGGTGAGAGAGTGAGCAAGAGAAAGAGAGACTCTTTTAAACCAGATCTTCATGAACTCAGAGTGAGAACTCACTTATTAATCAAGGGGATGGTGCCCAGCTATTCATGAGGGATCTGCCTCCAGGATCCAGTACCTCCCTCTAGACCCCACTTCTAACACTGGAGGTCACATTTCAACATGAAATTTGGAGGAAAAGCAACATCCAAACTATATCATTTCACCTCTGGCCCCTAAATCTCATGCTCTTCTCGCATTGCAAAATATAATCATTGTTTCCTTATAGTCCCTCAACGTCCCAACTTGTTTCAGCATCAAGTCCAAAGTCCAGTCTTATCTTGTCAATTTTACAGGCTCCATTTGCACAAGAATATCGAGGCTTTTCTCCTTTCTCCTGTTCTGCTAGCTCTGCTGAGTGGAGAAGTGAGGGCAGTTCTCGTGTTTATGAACTCTGGGGTGGGATGAGGACAGAGGAAGGGATCCAACCATTTCTCACACTCTCCACTGTTTCTGAGCGGGTCAGCACCAGCTTTATCTCTTGCCTGGATCACTGTCCTAAATACCTATCACTCTCCCCGCTTCTACCCTCGCTGCCCACCATCTGTCATCAGCCCAGGAGCTAGGGCTGACCCCTTCTAAACATGAATCAGATCCTGCCACTCCTGTGCTCAAAAGCCTGCAAAGGCTCCTCCTTTTACTCAGAATCCAATCCCACGTTCTTACAATGGCTGTAAGGCCCTGGATGATCTGGGCCTCAGTTTGCCTCTGCAATGCCTCAGCTGCTATAGCTGTGCCCTCCTGGCTCACTCTGCTTCGGCCACGCAGAACTCCCTGTGGTTCCTTGATGCAGCCTGTGTGCTGCTTGGATCCTGTGCCCTGGCTCTTCTCTCTTCCTGGACTGCCCTTCCCTCAGACAGCCCTCCCAGCAGCCACCTCCCTCACCTCCCTCGGGTCTCTGCTCAAATGTTAGCTTCTTGGTGAGGCCAGTTCTGCTTATCCTGATTAACAACGCACTTCCCATTCCCCGCCGCAGCTTTCCCAGCCACCTCACCTGCTCTCCTCTTCTCTCTTTAGGCGACGCATATTACTTGTTATGTAATAAGATGTCTTACATATTTACTATTTTTGCCTTTGTTTTGTTTGCCAGTGTCTAGAATGTTACATGGTACATAGTAGGCATTTGATAGATACTTTTTTTTTTTTGAGATGGAGTTTCGCTTGTTACCCAGGCTGGAGTGCAATGGTGTGATCTCGGCTCACCGCAACCTCCGCCTCCTGGGTTCAGGCAATTCTCCTGCCTCAGCCTCCTGAGTAGCTGGGATTACAGGCACGCGACACTATGCCCAGCTATTTTTTTTGTATTTTTAGTAGAGACGGGGTTTCACCATGTTGACCAGGATGGTCTCGATCTCTTGACCTCGTGATCCACCCGCCTCGGCCTCCCAAAGTGCTGGGATGACAGGCTTGAGCCACCGCGCCCGGCCTGATAGATACTTACGAAAGGAATGAGTGAGTGAAGATTAAATTCTGGTCCAGTCAGAAATGGGACAGAGAATGGAGAAGGCCTCAACCTCTCTTACAATCAGAAGATCCTGGCATTATTGACAGTTCGGGCCAGATAAGGCTTTGTTGCAGTGTCTACCATAATGTCCATTCAGAGGATTCATTTCCTCCTGAAAGGCCTTATCTGGTCTGTAACTCAGATTCATTTTCTCCCTACTAGCATAATTTTAATCTTATCTCTTGCATCAAAGAGGCAAACATTGAAAAGCATTTATCCTTTCTCTACTCGGGTTTACGTGACAAAGGCTCATCACCGGACTTCTTTTGGAGCTGGAAGGGTTTGGGGAGTGGGGAGTCTCACTGCCTCCCTCCTCCCCCTGCCCAAACAGACAATATATTTGAAAACTTCCTTTGTAAATTAGATCTTGGCTGAATTCAAGGTGTAAATTACAACTGCAAAGACACTTTGGTTTTGTGATTTGTTTAGACTCTATTTACAATTTCTACTATAACTGTCTTTTTCTTTAGAGGAATCAAAGTGAACGAAGTGAAGAAAAGAAGCAAAAGGTAGAAAAGGTAAGGAAAGAAAACTTCTCTGTCTTTGTGTTAAGATCTCAGTTTTTCATGTTTGAATCTAGTGCTTCCAGTACAGTGTCTAAAAACATCACTCAACTGCTGCCTACTGGCTCTTAACTCAGATTTTACATACACAAAGGCCAAAGAAGCTCAATTTTCCATCTCGGTAGCCCACTAAACTTCTTAGAGTTGACTGCAAATTTATGCACTTTTACTTAAAGTAAAAATAAAATGTGTTAGCTTCGACTTTACTAATTTGTAATATTTGATAATTCTACCAGGGGCTAAAATTTACCTAATAATTATTTATATAGAAATAATTTACTAATTTAAAATATAAGTAGGAAAGCAAGTAGATAGTTAAAATATTTGTGGAAATGTCACTTTTTAAAATCTTGTACTCCTTTGAAATTACTGATTTAAATCTCCACCTGGGGCCAGGAGATCATGTATTTCTCTGTATTCTCACATCTAGGGTGTTCCTGGTATAGAACGGATGTTCAATAGGTTATAGTTGAGTGAATGAAATAGTTCATACATTAAAAATATGTATTTAATAAGGAAGGTCCCCAAAGAGCATTTTACTTGAAAACAGTTTGCTGACCTAGTCTTACACTGCCTGAATCCGAAAGTAATAAAAATGCTTGTCTTTAAAAATAACCCTTGAATCCAACACTATTTGGCAACATTCAAATGTTGGAGGTTATAAACTAAGATGTTTATAACCTCTAACCCAGTAATTACACTTCTAGCATTCAACCCTGAGAATGTAGTAATTAAAACTTAATGTGATTTAAAATAGCAAACTGTTTTATGTACCTAAAATGACTAGCAGAAGATAATTAAGCAGCCAATGGCAGCTATTGACAAAATGTAATGCAGATCTTAAAGGTTGTACTTATAAAGTATTTTATAACATAAAAAATCTATAATACTAAGTTTTAAAAACACTGTTTTAAATTACATATACTATATAAATGCAAACAGGTCAAAACTTGTGAAGAAAAATTACTTGAAAAAATATAACTTGGTGCTATCTATAGTTGTATGTGGCTGCTACGATTAAGGATGTTTTTCTTTTCAACATTTTTTACCCTAAATTCTTTTTAACATAGTTTATATTCCAAACTGCCAACTTCTTGTGCCTAGGCCATTGCAACAGCGCCCTAACCAGTCTCCCCACTTTGACTATTGCATGGTTTTCTTCAATCTAAATATTACCTAGAGTGATCTTAAATAAATTGGACCCTTCTTAATTGGCTTTCTATTACAAATAGAAATCCAAAAATCCTTAACTGGTTGAAAATAATTTGCCTGATCTGACCTACTATCTACGTCCTACATTTATGAGGTACACATTTAAAGATACTTTCCATTTCTCTTGAAATTTATCATTGTCTTCGTGCAAAACAATTTACATCTTATTTGTGTTTTTCAGTTCCCTAAATTTCACCAAAATTGTTGGCTATAAATTATATTTCACAGTCACGACTTACTCAACTTGATCATTTCAGCAACTTTTGCTAATAGAACCTGTGTGTATTTCACATTCTACCCACAGAAATATAGTGCCACCAAAACAAATCTTCTGAAAATGCTGCTAGTAATATCCACTGAGGTAAGGGAATATGAATGAATAATTGACAAGACAAATTCATGTTAAGTAGTTTTTTCCTTTTTTATTTATATAAGAGGAGTATGCTTTAGTGTCAAAAGTCCTATTTTTTGAGAGAGATGAAAACCACTGCTCTAGGGGAGAATTACATCAACACCATTGAGTTCTAATCTGTGGTAGTAGCTAGTTCATACTTGCTATCTGACCTAAGTCTGGAAGTGTTAGTAGATACCTGATATGAGGAAAAGAAACAAAGATTCCCAAGAGCAGTCTCAAATAAAGTGGAATTTTTTGGTTAGTTCTAGTTCAGTGGGTCTCCGTGGATAAAAATTAAGAGGGTTGGCTTAGGCCAGGTGTAGTGGCTCACGCCATTAATCTCAACACTTCAGGAGACCATCCATGGCGAGTGGATCACCTGAGGCCAGGAGTTCGAGACCAGCCTGGCCAACGTGGTGAAACCCCGTCTCTACTAAAAGTACAAAAATTAGCTGGGTGTGGTGGTGGGTGCCTGTAATCTCAGCTACTCAGGAGGCTGAGGCTGGAGAATAATTGCTTCAACCTGGGAGGCAGAGGTCGCAGTGAGCCAAGATCGTGTGACTCCACTCCAGCCTGGAAAACAGAGCAAGACTCCATCTCAAAAAAAAAGAGGGCTAGATTACTGCTGTTTAAAAGCAAGTGATGCAAGCCAGACAGGTAATTCGTCACTTCTAATAGCTACATTAAAAAAGCAACAATGAAACAAAATTCATTTTAATTATTAATTTTAATAGATTTTATTTAAATCAGTACATTTAAAATATTGCCATTTTAATATGTAATCAGTACAAAAATTATTAATGGGATAGGTTACATTTTTGTACAAAGTGTTCAAAATCCACTGTACTTAGAGCACATCTCAGTTCAACTGGCTACATGTCGAGTGCTCTACAGCCCAGATGGCTAGTGGCCACTGAATCCAGCAGGGCAGGACTTGATCATAAGGCAAGAGGCAAAGGTAACTGCACAAGAGAGAGCCACATTTAGTTCTTTTGGATCATTGAGCAAATTGTAAATGCTTCTCTGGGATTAGTTGCCTTCAGTTTTTACAAAACCAAAGCTCAGAAGTCTGGTTGCAAAACAGTCTGACTTGGGTTCCCCAAGATGCTAGCCAGCCAAGAGTCAATCAGTGGATAAGCTTAGTTGCACACGGGTGAAACTTGGCAAGATTTATCTTTGCGATCCAAACAGGTCCATAGTCCACACCAGATGAGAACATATGTTTTTTATTACTTAATCAGCCACCGTGATCTTTAGTTAGGATGACCTAGAATTTCTTGTCCAAACTGGGACACTTTTGAGAGAGAAAGAAGGCACTATTAATAATGGTGCTAGGACGACATGCACAGTATGAGATGTTCCTGCCAGCAAATCAGGATATATGGTGGCTCTACCTTTTAGGCAGTCTTTCCGTCTTTCAAAAGAACTTAGGTTACTGCCAGTAGTCACATGTATTTCCAGGATATATGTAACCCAATGAAGAGGTGCTGGTTCCTACAGTAACTTATGCACAAACCCCTAGAAGTCTCCTAAAGGATTCATCACAAGAGCCTGCATACAGGGTCCTTTACTCCCATGTCTAATAATATTGCTTTGATGCAATTTGCAAGTTTCCTGTTTTGCAATTTTCCATTCTGGGTCTTGTTTAAATTGGGGTTTAATGAGAAATGGTTGTTGTTAGCTAAATGACACTTCTTCTTGGCAGGATCTCCCAAGGAAATGAGAGGACCCATAAACAAATGGTGCATGAGGGTGGACAGAATATCCCCCCCTTTTTTTTGGTCCTCTGTTTTCTCTTTCTTTCATTTTCTTCTTATAAATGAAAAGAAGTACAGCAATCAGCTGTGACAGGCAACAGAAGTGTTTCATGGGAAGTAACAGATGGCTCAAAGCCACCTTCATTTCTGAGGAGAGGGAGAATGCCTGTGGGCCTGGAAAATTGAAGGTTTGGAAACTAATTTTGTTTGACTCTTTAATCCTTTTCAAACATAGTCCCCAAAATGGAAGATTAAAGGATTTTACGTTTGCTACTCAGTAAATTCAGCTCAGAAAAGTAAAAGATATGGAAATAGAATGGCTGTGGATGAAACAAGAGAAAACTAAACAGGAGGAACTTACCTTTGTTAGCCCATAGACAGTACATTCCTCTACTTTGGATTTTTTGTTGTTATAGTTGTTTATGTGAAGACTGGAATGCTTTACAAGATTGGAAGACAGTAGGTGACCAGATATCTAAAGTTATATTTTATATAGAAACTACAGTCAGAATACTCAGAGCAAAAAGGCACAAAGTGAGATTTAGAGGTAGGTTTGTATGAGCATTACAGCAAAGTAATGAAAAGCACAGAGGACTCAGATCCATTCATTCACTCATTAGATATTTTATTGAGCACCTACTATGTATCTGGCAATGTTCAGCTCTAGGCTCTGGGATCAGCTGTGAACAAGGTAGAGAAGGACTCTGTCCTCTATAACAGCAAGAAGTTGACAGTAAAGAAGTAAACAAATAGTAAAATCATTTCATACATGTCTACGCATGTGAAGAAAATGTAAGAGTATTGGGACAGTGTAACTAGAATGAAATGATAGTACTTTAAATAATGCAGTCAAGAAAGTCGTCTCTGAAGTGGCATTTAACCTGAACCTGGAATGCTGAGAAGGACCCTTTCAGTGTCAGGAGCGCTGTATGCAATGGTAGACGGGACTACGACATGCCAGGCACCATTCTAGGGAGTGGGGATGTTGGGTGAACAAATTAGTGAAAAATTTTTACCTTCATAGAGTTTGCTGCTGCTGCTGCTGCTGCTGCTCCTCCTCCTCCTCCTTCTCCTCCTCCTCCTCCTCCTCCTCCTCCTCCTCCTTCTCCTCCTCCTCCTCCTCCTTCTCCTCCTCCTCCTCGTCCTTCTCCTCCTCCTCCTCCTCCTCCTCCTCCTCCTCATTCTCCTTCTTTTCTTCTTTTTAGACCAGGTCTCTCCCTATGTTATCCAGGCTGAAATGCAGTGGCACAATCACAGTTTGCTGAGCTTCTAACTCCTGGGCTCAGCCTTCTGAGTAGCACTACAGGCACTCAACACCATGCCTGGCTAACTTTTTTTTTCTTTCTGAAGAGACAGGGTCTCACTGTGTTGCCCAGAGTGGTCTCAAACTCCTCCCACTTTGACCCCCCAAAGTGTTGATTCCAGGTGTGAGCTATCACGCCTGGTCAACTTTGCATTTTAGTTGGGGAGGAAAAATAATAAGAGCTAAGTGGAAAAATTTAGCAGGGAGATGTTTTTAGAAAAAAAATAATCCGGGAAGATGACAGCTTATAGTCAGGGAAGACTTCAGTGAGACGGTGAAGTTTGTGCAAAGACCTATAGACAGCAAGGGAGTAAACAAGATAATTTATGGGGGAAGACAAGGCAACAGAGAGACTAGCCAGCGCAGAGGCCTTAGGAAAGGATATGCGTAGCTTGTTTGAATAACAGCAAGGAAGCCACTGTGGCTAAGATTTAGCCCTAAAAAGAAGACCAATGTATACTTAATAGTTAATATTAGAAGACAGTGCGTACCTCTAAAGGAGAGTCTTTATATTCCAGAGTTGTCATCTTGCCCAGAGAGGCTCTTTATCCCACGGTGGAAGGCCTGTGTTTAGCTCTGGGAGATAACATGTTAGATAAAGTTATCTTTTCACATTTTCCTCATCTCCCTCAAATGTCGCAATTCTTTTCACATATTATGTACACTGGAAATTTACATGTGTCCGTAGGTTTGCTTCAATATTTTCTAGCTTTATTCATTTTTAAGAAAAGAATAAAGATTCTCTGGCCATGTATTTGTTATTTATTCATGATTTCAACCAATTATTAGTATAATCTTCCATTTTTTAGGGGAACTTCCACGTACCTTTCTGTTATTGATTTCTACTTTAATTCTGCTGTGGGCAGAGAAAATTTTGTATATCAACAGTTTTACAAAATTGAGTGTTGTTTTATGGCACTCAATGTGGTCTCAATGTGATTATCCTGTGTGCATTTGAAAAGAATGTATATTCTGCTGTTGTCGAGTGGAAGATTGCCAACTATCCACTGTCTACTGTCTCACACAGCTTCTGAAAATAAGTCTTCTGTAACTCTTACATTTGCTACTCTCTCTACCTATCACTATATATATATTTTTTTTTAAATTTTTTTTCCTCTTACTACTTTCTATTTTTTTCTACCAATTAGAGATAAAAATGTGTTGAAATCTCCAACTCTAATTGTGGATATGTCTATTTCTCTTTTGAGTTATATCTTTATGTATTTTGAAGCTCTATTATAGAGGCATAAACATTTATAATTATGTCCTGTCAAGCAACTTGTTAATTATTACGGTAATATTCTTGGAATGTATTTTGTCTGATGTTAATATAATTAGACTTTGCTTTTTGTTCAATCTAAAAATTTCTGCCTTTTAATTGGAGTGTTTAAACAACTTAAATTTAATACAATTTTTATATAATTGGGTTGAAATCTATCATCTTGATAGCTAAAAGTTCTCTTTTTTAAACTTCTTTTTCTTTTATTCTTTTCCTAACATCTTTTGGAGTGAATAATTTTTATGATTCTATGTCACCTCCACTGTGGTCTTATTTCCTCTACCTCTTTTTAATCATTTTAGCAGTTCTTCTAGTAATCAAATACTACCTGACATACAGTATAAAAACAGATGACAGTGTACTTCCTCATTCTGTCTTTCATGTTATTGCTGTGATGGATTTTTCTTCTACATGTTATGAACACTACAATACATTACTATTGTTTTTGCTTTAAAAAATTAATTATCTTTTAAGCAGACTACACATGAAAAAGGTTTTATATTTACCCACTTATCAACTATTATTGATGCTCTACATTCTTTAGTGTAGACTCAAACTTTCAAATAATACCATTTCTTTCTGATTTTATTTCTTGCATTGTAGTTCTGTTGGCAGTGAATTCTATCAACTTTTTTCTTTTTAAAGAGTCCTTATTTTTTACTTCATTTTTCAAATATATTGTTTTCAGGATACAGAATTCTACTTAGATTTTTTTTCTTTTTCTTTGGTGTTTCAATCCATTGCCTAGTGGCTTGCATAGCTTCTGAAAAGAAGTCTTTTGTAACTCTTATATCTGATATTCTGTATTTATCGCTTCCCTCTTGCTGTTTCTAAGAGTTTCCTTTTATCGTTGATGTTCTGAAATGTGATTACGATACACCTTTGTGTGTCGTTCTTAAAGGGTTTATTCTGCTTCTTCCACCATCACACCATTCTTATCAGCCATCAACCCTTTACTTCTCATTTCTCACTTTTTTTGAGGAATCAAGAATTTTTTATTATTTTATTTATTCTATCAGCATATTAATTATAATTTTTAGTGATTAATTCATAGATTATAATATACATGCTAAACTTGTTACTGCCCATAATAAACCAATGTTTTTAACACCTCCAGACAATGCAAGGACTTTTGACATTTTAACTCCATCCAGTTATTCCTGCTTTCTGTGCTGTTTTGTCATAGATTTTAATTTTGCATGTATTTTAAGCCCCATAACATATAATTATAATATGTTTATTTATAATAATATAAATACATTTATATTATTATTTTATTGTTTATATAGCCAATATATTTACGCACATGTTTACTCTTTCTAGTACTGTTTCCACCAATGTGCATGCCTGTGATTTCACTTAAAATGATTTTTTAACTTCCTGAAGAATTATTTTAAATATTTATTATGGTGTATTTGTGTTAATAGGCAAACATTATCTCCCGCTTGATTTTTGAAGAATATTTTCATTCGCTATATGTTGGCAGTTATTTCATTTCATCAGTTTACAGATCTTACCCCATTGTCTTTTGACTGCCATTATTAAGGTTGAGCATCAGTCACTTTATCACTGTTACTTTTAAAGTAATAAGTCTTTTTCTTTTAACTGCTTTTAAATTGCTTTTTGTGGCTGGTTGCAGTGGCTCACACCTGTAGTCCCAGCATTTTGGGAGGCCAAGATGAGTGGATGTCCTAATGTCAGTTTGAGATCAGCCTGGGCAACATGGTGAAATCCCATCTCTACTAAAAATACAAAAATTAGCTGGGCACGGTGGCCAGCACCTGTAGTCCCAGCTACTCAGGAGGATGAGGCAACAGAATCTCTTGAATCCATGAGGTAAAGGTTGCAGTGAGCTGAGATCACATCATTGCACTCTAGCCTGGGCGATGAGAGCAAAACTATGTCTCAAAAAAAAAAATTAAATTGCTTTACTTTTTCAGCTTTCAGCAGTTTGCATACCTTGTGCCTGGGGTAGTTTTCTTCGTATTTAATCTTTGTTGAGTTTCTTAGAGCTTTTTGAAGGGGTGGGCTGATATGCTTCATTGGACTTTGGAAATTCTCAATCGTTATCTCTTCAAAGATTGCTTCTGTCACATTTTCTTGCTCCTTTACTTCTATAAGGCCAATCACATATGTTAGCTCTTTCTTACTATATTTTAGATACCCGTACATTCTTGTCAGCAATTTTCTAAAAAATACTGATAACAGTCAGGGTGAGTCTCTTTTTGATGACTCCAATACCTGAGATACCTGAGGGTCCATTTCTACTATTTGCTTTTTGTGTCTTCATACCAATCGTTTGGTCCTGTGTCCAGGCATGCTCAGTCATTTTCGACTGAATAATTCCTATTACCTATGAAATACTGTAGTGGCTCTGGTGACATAGCTTCTTGCACAAAAGGTTTATTTTTATTCTCGCAGGTAATTAGAGTAGAAGTGTATAACCTTGGTTCAGAGGGGAACTGGGAGAAATCGAGGCTGAGTTTCCGGTTTTGTGAGGACTTGTCTGCTTCTCTGCCTTTACTCTCAGGGTGCAGTTCTTTATGGTCTCAAGTCAACAGCAGAATGTTTTCCACTGCCTCTCTTCGGTTGGGCTTTGAACTCCAATTTTTATCTCCTAGCACCATGAAACCAACAAAACTTTGCTGGGCTTTTTAATCTTTTTGTGTATCTTTCTGTTTGCCTTCTAACCCTTTTACCCTACACAGTTTAGCAATAGCACAATGTCTCAAGATAAGAAGCAATAGGTGACGTTAATTTGTTTCACCGCATCTCCTTTCTTTCCGGGATATTTGCTCCCTCGCTTCTTTCTCCCTTGATAGTTGTCTAATGCCTTCAAACTGCTGCGTTTTACTATTTGTCCAGATTTCACTGATGTTATCGAAGGAAGAGTTGATTTGACATAAGCTACTCTCTGATTCTTAAAAATATGGATAAACTGTGCTTTTAAATTTCTTTTAATTCTAAATATTATTTGGATTAAAATTTTATTTAAACATCAGAAGATCTTATATTTCTTCCATATCAAATAACCACCTGAGGTTAGGATGCCTATTACCTGACAAGCACATTTTTAATAGATAACTACACTGTAGTCACGCTAGAAACCAAGTGACAGGAGGAAAGAGACAAACTGAGAGATCATATTATCAGCAAGTTGTTAGTAGAAACCAAAGGGAAAGGTACTGGAAAAAAGCTTTCAATGTTGGCATGGGCGTCCGGAGGAGAAAGGGAACCATTAACAGCTCATTCATTAGGAAATATCTTTTTCATTCTAAAAATACGACTGATTTCCAAGTAGCACTATGATCAGTGTAACTTTGTAAAATAAGGTGTTGATTAAGAATCAGGTGATAGTAATCGTTCTGTGTCTGCTGAGGTTTTGAAAATAAAGTGGCAGAACTGAGTCGCCCCTCTTCCTTGACTATTGAAACATCAGCAGTGCATCAGTCATAGTGAGAGACAGTACAGTAAGGGTAGCATCCACACAAAAGTGGTGTTATGTGCCCAATCTATACCAAGGGTAGTCACGTAAAATGAGTGAATGACGGAAGAAATTAGCAAACACAGCCTCTGGGGTCTTAACTGGGTTGTCAACTTATAGCAAACTATTAACTTGTGCCCCCACCACAAAAATGTCAAATCACCGGAGACTGGTGCTGCAGCTGACAAAGCCGGTGACACCAGAAAGTGCACGGAAGAGAAAGATCGAGGAAGGAGAAGGGATCTTGGTGTCATCATACCTGGAGTTCAAATTCCCACGTTTTGTCACTTCTTAGCTTTGTGTTCTTTGTGATGCAGCCTAAGTCTTTCCTTCTTCACTTGTAAAATGAGAATAATAATAATACCTACCTTGGGATGCTGCTGCACAGAAGAGCAGTTTCCTAGCAAAATGACAGGCATAAATAAACCTTCATCAGTAATTGGTATTCCTGTCACTTCTTCCTCAAAACCTCCAGAATAATGATAAAAATTTGGTTATTTATTGGCATGTAGTAATTTACTTGGAGGACAATTTGCCTCATTTTTTCAGAATGAAAAATCTTTATGTTAGAAAAGTCATGTGAAACCAGAAGAGTGAGATAATGATTTCATTAAAGTAACTCTTAATAATTATACCAAGAGCTGTGAGAAATTTCTCATGAGGAAAGGAAACAATTAGAAACTATGAGTTGGAGAAAGAAGGAAATCAAACTGTGGGTAGTGTTTGTAATCACGATTTGTGCTCCACGTCATTTGAATACAATGGGACTTCAGTGTGGGCTTGCTTCCTTGTCATCAGTGCTTAGAAGCACTAAAGTTAATTTGGGGCACAATGACCTTGACACTGACAGCATGCTATTTCTTGTACCGCAACTTTAGTGGTTATTCAGAAATAAGTCTTCACTTTATTGAGCCTGCCTCACCCTTTTCTCATGTCCTCAACTTAGCTTCTTACTGGTTTAGAATCCACAGCCCGCAGTTATAATCCAGTGATTCCTCTTAACTTCCTTGCCCTTTCCTTTTTATTCTGAAGGCTGGAAAACACCAACTTTTTCACTATCATTCCACTTCTCTTTATAAAGAAACTTGGGATTTCTAGGCTTGTTTCCCTCTCTCTTTACTCATTTCTCTTAAATCTTCCCTAGTCGGGATACGGAGCCCACCACCACCCTAAAATTGCTCCTATCCAAGTGCTCAAATCCAGCAGTCAACTCGACATCCTTGCCTCACTGAGCAGTATTTGATGCAGGTTCCCCGCTCTGACAAGCCTTCAATTGACTACAGGAACACAAAATTACTCACATTGTCTCAGATTTCACAGGCTGCTTCTGCTCTGTCTCCTCTGAGGATTCTCTTTTTTTCTGATTTCTGAATACGGGAGTGCACTGGGGCAAGTCCTCAAACTCCTTTCTCCAGATTCACTCCCTTGATGATCTCATTCAGACAATGGCTTTAAATGATATCTACATATTTCATCAAGTCTAATTTGAAATGAAGGAAGAGATCACGTTGAGCAATTAACTTTGAAGTGTTTTAAATTGTTCTTAGTTAATAGACTTGATTTCCTAGAGCAGGTTTAGATTTGCAGAAAAATTGAATAGAAAGCACAGAGAATTCTCATATACTCCCTCTCCTTCCCCCAGAGTCCCCCGTTATTAACATGTTGCAGTAGTCTGGTATATTTGTTTCAACTGATGAACTAATATTATTGAATAACATTATTATTAAATAAAATCCACAGTTTATATTAGGGTTCACACGTGGAGTTTACATTCTGTGGATTTTGACAAAGGCACAATGTTGTGTATCCACCATTATAGTTTCAGACGTGCGAGTTTCATTGCCCTAAGTAGTCCCTGTGCTTTCCCTGTTTATCCCTCTCCCCTCTCCCCCGGCCCCTGGCAACACTGGGGTGTTTTAATTTTATGTGACTAAATAAGTTGACTCTTCTCAGGAAAGATAAGAAAAAAAAGCCCATCCTTGAGTTTTCTGCTACTCCTGACGCGCTGCCTTTGAGTTTAATGTTCTTGCATTTCAAAGCTATTAAGGAACAGCAGCACACTTGTTGAGTTTAAAAAAAAAAAAAGAAAAAACACTTTACCTAATAATGTCCATCTTGTACTTGTTTCAGAAAGATTGCTTGGTTTCTAATTATCACTCAGCTGTAGCCTCTGATACTGAGTCTGAAGGCTGTGATGAACACGGAGTTTACTGGGACATAATTGCTCACAGAGATTCATTTCCTTTCTAGGATTCTTCCCACTCTCACTTTTTCCTCTCTTCTCATCTCCATTTTCTAATAAGTTTGAGTTATTGAGATATTTTCATCTGTTTTTATGCAATGCCACTTTAATTAAAAATGACAAAAGCAAAATGATTTTTCAAGCCAATCCTGAGGGAAGGCTGTGCCTGAGAGTTTCCAAATGGCGTATGTTCCAATATTGGTGTTGGGAGTCGGGGAGTAGGGAGTATGGAGAGCTACCAAAGGCCTCGTGTTTTTCTGGGGATGGAACAGAGGGGCCGCTAAGTGGGTGGCTTGTCTTTTCTGGTAAGGAGAGGGTTTCTATCCTACTTACCTCAGGACTCCCTGCAAAGGTGATGGAAACTTGGCAAGAAGGAATAAAGCTCTGTGGTCTTCAGCTTGACTCCTGGGGTTTCTCCCTCCATTTCTCATATGACCACAAGCATTAGATTGCTTCATAAGCCTTCCATACTAGGGTATCTCCTTGAAAAAAACTGCCAGTTGCAAAATTATAGCTATTATCAAACACAGAGAAATCTTCTCAGTGCTAAGGGAGAAGACCATGTATCCGAGAGAGGAAGTTATAGTCATTGGGTGAGTTCTAAGAGTGGTTTGTTCTCCCAAATTGCTTGTCATTTTTCAAACGCACATATCTATCCCAAGTACTCACCCAGTGTCAGTGTTGCCATCTCTTTCTCTCTCCCTCCTTTTCTGTGATGCCTTCTCTGTGGCTCCAGGGAGGACCAGTTACTCCCTGTTCAATCTCTCCATGGTTCTTCAGACATAGTTTTAGTATAGCACTCTTCATTCTCCACTAAATGACAAGTTCTTTTTCTTTCTGAGAGGCAAGAAGTTCATCTAGAGCAGGGGTCCCCAACTCCCAGGCCTGCAGACTGGTACCAGTCTGTGGCCTTTTAGGAACCAGGTTGCACAGCAGGAGGTGAGCAGTGGGCAAGAGAGAATCACTGCCCGAGCTCTGCCTCCTGTCAGATCAGCAGCAGCCTTAGATTCTCTTAGAAGCACAAACCCTGCTATGAACCGTGCGTCAGAGGGATCTAGGTTGCCTGCTCATTATGAGAATCGAATGACTGATGATCTGAGGTGGGACTGTTTCACCCCCAAACCCTCTCTCCCTCCCCACCCCAATCCCTGGAAAAATTGTCTTCCACGAAACAGGTCCCTCCTGTCAAAAAGGTTGGGAATTGCTGATCTAGACCTCCATGATTCACAGTCAGGTGTGCAAGGAATTGTTAATTGAAAGATTGAACTTAGATCTTTTAGACCCAGTATAGCAGGAGTCCTGGCTGGAGTACAAACTGCGTTGACTCTCTGGCCACTCCAGCTTGTCTGGAGGGTGAGTGGAACTAGCCTGCTAACAGGAGAATTTCGTGAGGACTGAGAACATTCTGGGAAAGAATTAGTTCTATAAGACTCGTTCCTGGAAAAACCTAATCTCTCCTGCCTCCAGTCCTCTACACATGCTCTGCACATGTTCTGCCTGAAACTCTGCCTCCACTTCTTTACTGATTTAATTTCATTCCTATTTCAGAGCTAAGTATCTTAGGAAACTTCCTTAGGAAGCCTTTGCTAGCCACCCAGACTGTCAGCCCTTCTCGTTCTTCCTCCCTCACCCACGCCCACAGCTCCAGTTTCTGCACTGGTACCTATTTCATGCTCAGTTACTTGCCAGGTGTATGTCCTACCTGCTTGTGTGTGAACCTCCCAAGGTCAAAGATTTTCTTTGTTATGTTCACTGCTATACTCCTAGAATTGGTCTCAGTTCCTACACATAGCAGAGACTCAAAAATATATGTTAACAAATGAATATATGCAAATGCCTGCTCAGTGCTTCACGGCAGTGTCTCATGAGCATGTCAAACTTGGTATGTTGCAGACTCTTGCCTTCCTCTCTGCAGTCTGTTTCCATCTTCCCGATCTCAGTCAATGCCTCATCATCCATCCGGCTGCAGAAGCCAGAAACTTGGTAGTTGAGCTTGCTTCTTCTTCTCCCTGCCTACACCTCTGCATTGAATCTGTCAGCAAATCCCTCCTGTTTCAAAATGCATCTCCTATGTACTCACGTTCATCTCCACTGCTGCGTCCTACTTCAAGCCATCATTTCTCACCTGAATGATTACAAATAACTTTCCTATCTCCCTTCCTAATTTTGTCCAATCTACTCTCCACATAGCAGTCAAGAGGAGCTTCACATTTTTTTTTTTTTACAAAATGTAAAGAAAACTATCCATTCCCTTTCTATTTAATGGCTTCTCAGGTTCAACCTGCAGAACTCAAACATAACCTGCCCCGCTTACTGCTCAACCCAGACTCCTCCCATTCTGCCTCTCTCTTACTTGGCTCTGGCTACACTCACTGAAGCTTTATTTTAGGTCTTTGAATGTCGCCTGTGTTTTTCTTCCCTAGGGCTACTCCCTTTGCCTGCAAAACTCTTTCCCCAGCTCTTTAAATGGTTGTTTCCTTCTCACCCTTTGAGTCTCAATTTAAAAGTCATTTCCTGAAGGAGGCCTGCTCCTGAGCACTCCGTC
>CM052652.1:2120715-2178373 GCA_028533165.1 Leontopithecus rosalia
TGCCCAGCTAATTTTTTGTATCTTTAGTAGAGACGGGGTTTCACCATGTTGACCAGGATGGTCTCGATCTCTTGACCTCGTGATCCACCCACTTTGGCCTCCCAAAGTGCTGGGATTACAGGCTTGAGCCACCGCGCCCGGCCCACTATTTCTTTCTTAGCACTTCATGTAAGTAGTTATGCATTTATTAATTTGTTCACCTGTTACGGTTGATCCGTGCACTGGAGTGTAAGCTCCATCATGCTTTTTTTGCACATAGCCTCTACATCATCAGCCTATTTTAGGGCTCAGCACATAATAAATGTTTAATAAACATTTGTTGACTGAAAAGAACAGACAAATGATTGAATCAAACTCAAGGACGATGGGATGGAGATGAAATGGAAGGGTGGCCCTGAGGGTGACACAGAGTCTGTCATAACCAGCTGCAGTGGCTTAGATATCAGTTCCTTCTGCCTCAGTCACCATCAGCTTCGGCATGGATATCAACGACTCACAGCTTGTCTAGCGGGCAGTAGAGGCCAAGCTGTCACCTCTGGCAGAGATGAGATGGATGTAGCCCCACTGTAGGCTGGACAGTCTGGGGTTCAGTCACAGATGAGGAGGTTTATTGTCTGAACTCTTGATTGGTGCTGTATGGGAGGAACTTAGGCCTTGCTAAGACCCATATGGGAAGAATCTGAAGGGACTAGGAATTCTACAGAGGGAGTGAAGATTGAGCCAAGAAAATGCCATTTTGTGAGAGTTGCTGTGCCCAGGGACATGCTGGTCTTGATTGCCTGTCTTTTAAGTCTTGCCTCTCAATTGATAATGTATTTGGGGTTTGATTTTCATCTTCAAGCCGTTTAGAGTGAGTGGTAATCACTGGATCGATGGCAGTGGAAGATGAGGACTCAAGGAATTAAACAAAAACCTCAGTCCCGCTGGTGTAGTGGCTGCAATTTTATGAAGTCACTTTGGAAGTACATTAAAAATCAAATACAAAAGATCTTTGAGCCATGTTCCAGCTGTTATAAAACCCTTCAGGTATTTATGTGAATGAGTACATTAACAGTCTTAATATGTCACAGATGGCTGCATTTTATTTTTTGAAGCATTCTTACAAGGCGATCCAATTTAAGTATACATTTGGGCTAAATTCTCATCCTTTGTAGCTCCATAGGGACATGAATTCACTAGTGAAAAGGTCTAGAATTCTTTAAAAGGAAGCACTGTCTACTAGTTAGTGAGCTGATCTAAAATACTGGGAGCTCTCCATCCTGTTTCCATTCTGTTCATGGTCTAATTATTTCCTTCGGTGGGAGCTGGTTTTTCTCAGGGCTGATTTTTTTTTGTTGTCCTCCTCAACATGAGTCCTGGGTGAGGAAAATGAGATCACAGAGAACCAACATGTATTAGTCTTGCCCAATACCCCGCCTTTCCAGGCTTCCTTGGCCTCCATAGCTGAGGTTACTTAAGCCCACTTTCAGACGCAGCCATTTCCCAGGGTTGAGCAGCAGTCAAGTGTTCCAGCATGCACTCTACATCTCTGCACACAGTCAGATGTACCTCTGGTCGCTTCTGACCTTGAGCTCAGCATGGCACACAGGCCCTTCCATCACCCACGATTTAGTGTCTACCTCACATGCCAGTTCTGAGAATCGGGCTTCTCCCTTGTCCCTAGAGCCTGAGTTTCTGTGATGGAAATCTGATGCTGCCACCGTCTCTCTTTTTAAAAAATTCATTAAAATTTTTTTGTACTAAAATATACATAACCTAAAATTTACCATTTTGACCATTTTTGAGTGTATAGTGGAGTGGCACTAAGTACACTTACGTTCCTATGCAGTCATCACTCCCATCCCACGCTAGAGCCTAATCCTCATCCCATACTTGAGCTCCGAACCCATTAAACAACTCATTTCTCATTCCTTACCCCCAGTCCCTGGTAACCACTGTTCTGCTCTGTGGCCATTGGCATTGTCTCTCTCTCATTTTTTTTTTTTTGAGACAGAGTCTCACTCTGTCACCCAAGCTGGAGTGCAGTGGCACAGTCTTGGCTCACTGGAACCTACGTCTCCCAGGTTCAAGCGAGTCTCCTGCCTCAGCTCCTGAGTAGCTGATATTATAGGCATACGCGACCACATCCAGCTAATTTTTGTATTTTCAGTAGAGATGGGGGTTGCTTTACATATACAGCGCTTTCACAAAATACCTGAGGATTAATTATCCTTCAGTCTTCACTGCTTTCCTCTGCTTGTCTTTCATAATTTTCCTACTATGTTGCTTTGACATCTGTGCTTCCAATACATTCTCCCCACCCTCAACCCCCTTTCCCCATTCTGGAGTCTATTTCCCTGCCCTTGGATCAGTGTTCTATCCGCCGGACTATACTTCTCAGAACCTGTGGCCAACATTTCTCCGTACTCCCTAAGTGCAGGCCTTGGCTCCCCCAGCATGCTCCATTCCATTGCTCTCCCCAGGCTGTCTGGCTGCCCCTTGAGGCATGAGAACATTTCGCTTCAGTGCACGGTCACATGTAGACAAAGCTACTGACTCTGCAACCTTTAGAAGTGCAAGAATCTCACTCCTTCTAAGAGGATACAGACAGATTCAGAATTATTAGCAGAGGGCAATGAGGATTTGCAAAGAGCTGCACAAGGTCTATAGAGCCAGCACTGTCTTCTAACTCACTCAAAAATTGAGATGAGTGTTAATAGTCTAAAGCGTAAAATCTCATTTTATATGTAGGTTTAAAAAACGAATTTCAAAGTGGTCAACATTTCCCCAGGCCCTTTACCTCAACATGTTAAATATGAGTCTCTACAACATTTTCAATAAGAGTGGCCCTGGCTTTCTTTGGAAAACTCACTGGCAGAGATCTAAGTGCAACTCAAAGTGTCCTGTTGTTTCTGAGTTGGTTGAATTGTTAAAACCTAAGGTCCTACTCGGAAGAGATGTTTCTTCTTCTAATACACAGTATTGTTCCCTCCTTCTATTCAAGTCTGAGTTCTTCTCAAGAATTGGTTTCTATACATTTTAATAGGAGGTATTTTTTGAGGTCAGTGAAATTGAAAAGAATGACCTAATTCCTCATCTCCTTCCATTAGAAGTGATACATTTTAAACCTTATCTCCCGCAGAAGAGACATGAGGTAGAATTAGATATTCATAATGACTCTGAATTCTCAAGTACTTCAGTTTCCCAGTGAACCTTTGAATATGGTGCAGATTTTCTATTCAAAATAGCATTTGGGTCTTCTCTAATAGTCTAATACTCTTTGTCATGTGGTCAAGACTAAGGCAAACGGGAACAGGGACTAGGGTCTCAGCATCAGGCAGATGAGGGAGGAGATTAAAGATGAAATGCAGTGTGGAAGGAGAATCAAGTAAGGTGAAGAGAGACTTCACCAGCTGTGCAGGAATCAAAGACAAAAATGATCAGATTCACACAAGAAGCAGAGGCAGGGAAAGGAATGGAGGGACGAAGTGAAAGAAAGTAAGTGATAGAACTGAGACTCAGTGTTGCTCAGAATTTCCTGGTTGGTTAGTAACTGTACCCATTGGGAAGGCCAAAGCCCGCCTTGCTGCCTTCACTCATCAGGATGTGACATTGTTCTGGATGTTTGATGTCCGCTAACATATGCCAGACAACAGGACAAAAGATGGCTCAAATCATTTTTACTTGTGTAAAGGACATTCAGTTTTTCTTTGAAGGTTCAAGTTCCAGTTCCACAGCTTATCAGATGTGGATTCAGAGCGAGTCACTGACCCTCTCTGAACCTGTTTCTTTTCTACATAATAATAACAAAACCCAGTTCTTAGTCCTTTTAGGCATCAAATGAGCCCAAGGGTCTTTGATCATTAGGGAGGATTATACAGTAATTAAAGATAGATTTTTTTAAAAAAAGAAAGAAATCTTGCAGGCTCTGAAAAGAACTCAACTCTTTGTTTCTCAGGAGATGTCAGCTGCATAAAGAAAGCAAAGTCGGGAGAGTTTGTATTTTCCTGTACAGTGCTGTTCAAGTGTTCCATGGCATGTTTTTTCAGCTGCTAATAATGGAAATTCCTGCTGCCAAATATGTATTAATGATAACACCATTTAAACCCTTCCTGGCTGCCACTTTAGCACTAAGCCAGCACATTTGAGTTCCACAAAGCCAGATGGTACACATTTTTCTGGAATTTAACTTTATATGCCACTTCAATTGATCCTAGATTTTGTTTTATATTTCTCCCCTAATCTGTCTTATATTATCACAGAAAAGAGAAGTCCTTTTCAAAAAATAAACTTGATTTTCTAGAATAGTCTTAGATTTACAGGAAATGTGCAGACAGTCCTTGTGCCCCATGCTCTGTCTCCTTTGTTGTTAGCATCTTACCTCAGTATGGCACATTTCCTGCATTGATTCACCAATACCGACGCATTATTGCTGATTTCAGTTCATACGTTATTCAGATTTCCTTGGATTTCACCTAACATCCTTTTTCTATTCCAGGATCTCATGCAGGATGCCACATGATACTTAGTAGTTGTGTCTTCTTAGGCTGGGACAGTTTCTCACTTTTTTCATTTTTGATGACCTTGACAGTTTGGAGGCATCTTTTCGAATGTGCCGTCGTTGGGAATTGTCTGCTGTATCTGAAGGTATAGGTTTGAGAGAGGAAGAACACACAGGTCAAGTGCCATTTTCCTCACGTCAGGGATTCATGCAATGAACATGACTTACCACTGTTGTTGGTTTTGATCACCTGGCCGGGGTGCTGTTCAGCAGGTTCCTCCAGAGGAAAGATACTCTTTTATTCCATTTTCACACTACGCTCTTCTGAAGTCACTGTGTGCAGGCCGCATCATCTCATCTCTTTAAAGGTAGAATATCCACATGAATTATTTGGAATTGTTCTGCATTTATTTTTTATTTTCTTTTTTACCCCATTTATTTCTTTATTTATATCATTATGGACCCATGGACATTTATTTGATACATTGAATTACATATAATCCCATACTACTTTATTTAATGTTTTGCTCAACTTGTTCCAGCATTGGCCGTTGGGAGCCTTCAGTAGGCACCTGTATTCTTTTTTAACACCCTCCTCATTGTGTCATTGTGGGGTTTTATTTGTTTTATTTTTGCTTTTGTATTTTGGACACTTCCTTACTTTCTTACATTGTAAGATACTCCAGGCTCATCCTGAATGGGCCATTACGGTGTTGAGGTATGTACTTTCTATATTTAACTTGGTGAGAGTTTTTATCACAAAGGAATGTTAAATTCTGTCAAATGCTTTTCCTGTTTCCATTAACATGATTATACGAACTTTGTCTTTCTTTCTGTTAGTGTGATGTATTGCACGTATTGATTCTTATATATTAAACCTTTCATATCGAATGAATCCCACTTAATCGTAGTTAATTATCTTTTAATTTTTAAGTTTTAACGATCTCTTACATTTATGATTACTTGTTTTATGGACTAGCATAAAATCTATATCGGAAATTTTTCCATGTGTACTTGAAAATAATACGCATTCTGCTGCTGGTGGGGCAGCAGCTCATATATGTCAATTAGATTAAGTTGACTGATACTGTTGCTTAAATCTTTCTAGCTGTTTATCAGTTAATGAGAGAGGAGCATGTAAATCTCCAACTCTAATTCCAAACTATAATGCCAACTGCAACTCCAGCTGTTTCTACTACCAATTCTGTCAGTTCTTGTTTTATGCATTTTGGGGCTTTATAGAAATTAAGTACTATAAATTATGCCTTGATAATTGTTTCATCTTCTTGATGTATTGATCCCTTTATTGTTATTAAAAAATCTCTCTTTGTCTCTAGTAGTATTTTTGTCTGAAAATCGATTTTGCCGATATTAATGCGGCCATTTCAGCTCTCTTCTAGTTACTGTTACAGTGTATCTCTTTAAAGTGTGTCCATTTTAAAACAAATCTGCTGGAATTTATTTTTTTGTTCTTCATTGTTGGTTATTTATGTTAAGCATTGTTTTGCAGATAGTTTCCCCTTCAGATGTTTTATTATTTTCTTAGAATAAGAAATTCATTTAATTATCATCCTTCAAACCAGAAATGTTTCAAAAAATTTTTTATAATTATATGGGCATAGTGATTATTCTTAGAAAACTATAAATAGGTGAAAATTATAACTATTTTGAAAAGAATTTGCACTATATGTTTTATATTTATAACATAGTTTAACATAATCCTCAAAACAATCTAGTAATATAGGTACTTTTACTTTTTATTATTTTTACTTTTTGAGATGGAGTTTCACTCTGTCACCCAGGTTTGAGTGCAGTGGTGCAATCTTGGTTCACTGCAACCTCCATCTCCCAGGTTCAAGCCATTCTCCTGCCTCAGCCTCCTGCATAGCTGGGATCTCAGGTGTGCACCATCACGCCCAGCTAATTTTTGTATTTTTAGTAGAGACAGGGTTTCACTATGTTGGCCAGGCTGGTCTCGAACTCCTGACCTCGGGTGATCTGCCCACCTTGGCCTCCCAAAGTGCTGGGCTTACAGGTGTGAGCCTGTAATTTATTTTTATTTTTAAGAATCAATAACCTAAGGATTATAGAGATTAGGTAACCGGTTCAAGTGGACAAAACAAACACTAAAGGAAACAGCTAAGGTTTGAATTCAGTTCTGTTAGACTCGATGAGATAATACAAAGTTTTCCTTTAACTACTTCTCTTTTCTTACTATATTGCTCTCCCCAGAACAAGCATTTTTTTTCTCCTCATCTATCCCCACCCCTTTCTCTCTTTTGGAATGGAGTCTTATTCTGTCACCCAGGCTGGAGTGCAGTGGCGCCATCTCAGCTCACTGCAACCTCTGCCTCCCAAGTTCGAGTGATTCTCGTGCCTCAGCCTCCCGGGTAGCTGGGATCCCCACCCCTTTCCTTTGAGATACGTAGTGGTTCATAGTCCGAAAGGAAAGTAAACACTTTCACTATGCCAGAAAGAAGAAAGCTGAAAGCTGAGTCATGGAAGAGACTGTCTCCTTTTGTTCCTAAGCAGACAGCTACAGATAAAAGGTTAAATATCTCCACAGGTAGCTACTCTATGTTCACCTTATCTCAATTTACTGAATCTGAGACGAATACATAATTGGCCATTCTCCTACCTGCTCTTTATGTCTTGCAACATGTAGATTCAGTAATGTGACCATCCATCCCCTTCCTCTTTCCCCTGCTGCCCACTTTCCTCCTTTAAATATTGAAACCCTCAAAATCATCTCTGGAAAAAGGCACAGATAATAGACTGTTTCTGTGGTTCTGTGTTTTCTTCTGGTCCTGTCCTTAACCTTGGCAAAGTAAACTTCCGAATTGATTTAGACCTGTCTCAGATACTTTTTGGTTTATGGTAGCAAGTTATTGGTCTCTCTCTGTCAGAGCCCAGAAACTGTGATGAACTCATCCGCAGTGTCGATGTCCTCTGTCAAGGTATTTCTATGAGTGCAAATCTCATTACGTAAGAATGTCATCTTACTGTTTTGGTGGAGGGTCGGGAAGAGAAGTACGAGATGAGGACTTGAGAGAGGGGAGTTGTTTTTGTTGTCGCTCTTAAAGTGGTACATTCTGCGCATGTGTGTGTGTGTGTGTGACACAGAGAGATGGTGATGGTGGCCGTGTGTGTGTGTGACCCAGAGAGATGGTGATGGTGGCCGCGTGTGTGTGTGACCCAGAGAGATGGTGATGGTGGCCGCGTGTGTGTGCGTGTGTGTGTGTGACACAGAGAGATGGTGATGGTGGCCTACGTTTTCTTAATTAGACCTAAAAATATCCGATCCTGTCTGTCTAGGCTAATAAGCAGTAACTGCTTCTACAGCATCCATCACATATCATTTCACAACAGTTTTTAGGAGGAAACCAAAACCGATGACAAAACATAGAAATAATTGGCACGTAGATTGATGATAGTAAAATCCTTGTGGACATAACTGAAGGGTAATATAGGGACGGCAAAGAGGCCTTTTGTCTGAATGGGTGTTAGTCTATTCATCTGTGAATCTATCTACAGATATACATAAATCCACACATCTATGTATTACTCATTCTGTATATGCATTTGTGTAGATATAGATATGGCTTCTCTACTCTATGCCAAACTAGCAATTATTTTTTCAGCACAAAATACCTTACTCAACAATGATCCTCATCAATGAAATCAGATTTTGTTGCATCACCAAGAGTTCAAAAGCTATTCCTCCTTTTGTATTCTGTGCCAATAGAAAGAAACATACAAGAAGAAGACTGAGCTTTAAACTTAACAAATTTGAAGTGCTGGAGAATTTTATAAATGTCATAAGCGATTTTAGATACAAACAGTATTATTTCATGTTAATACTTTACCAGAACCACCATCTTTTTTTGAGTCTTCAAAGTGATTTAATTTTGATCTTTTAGAAATGTTCTTTTCTCCTGAAAAAAAAAATTGTCATGGAAACAGTAGCAAATGTAAAAAGTGTAGGCATTTAGAGTTTCCCAAACTGTCAGAAATCTCAAGTTCTCTCCCTGTTTTTTATGATGGTGGGGGCACAGGGCAGGAGTATGGAGGGAAGGAGTGTTTGCACCAAGAAGAATATCTAGAAGAGAGTTCTATACATTTCAGTCTGAATTTCACTGGGTATATGCCTTATGGGGAGAGACTAAGATATAGAAACAGAGAGAAGAGACCACTGGTGAGAAGATGAAGCCTTTCCTAAGATTCTTAATATAAATTTATAAATGTATAAGTGAGTATGTGTGTGTACACATATATTTTGCACACATGTGTACTCATGTGTTCTGTGTACATGTATGTGCATGTGTATGTATATACTTACATATATACATACATTACATACATAGACACATATGCATACGTTTTTCCACTGAAATTGTTGAAACTCTTGAAAGTTAGACTTGAGTAATCAAAAGCAATGCTTATTATTTTCCATTCAAGACCAAGGAAATCATATTTACCATGGGTTTAGAAAAGTCTTTTCTCTCTTTCCCCTCCCCGCTACCCACCAGTCCTCACTCCTTTTGCACATGCTATTTGGTCACCCGCCATCCCGAGTGGCTCATCCAGACAGGGGTATGTGGCCAGGGCAGATTAGGGGTTGAGATAAGGTGGACTGTCTGCTGTAAGGCAGTATCTTCCTCTCCTTCCTAACCTGGGGTCGTGCTTCTGGGCATGTGAAACATATTGGTCCTTAGGCCGATTTCCCAAATACAACTGGAAAATGTGAATATGAATGCTTCTGTCCTGTAGCAAGATGTCTAGAGGGCTATCTGAGGTCCTAGAAAGTAGGCTCTCAATTCCTTTCTTAATTCTCCGTAGGATAGTAAAATATTAAGTGGAAAATCTTCTAGACCAGCACCTTAATTTTGCAGATGAGAAAACTGGACCCCAGAGAGGCCGAAAGGCTCAAGGTCTCACAAGTGTTTATGCTCAAATGGGAAATGAATTTGTTTCTCTGGCCTGTCAGGCCAACATTCTTTCCACTCAGTGATGCCGCCTCCTGCGTCGTGAAAGGATGCTTGCTGGACACTCTGATGAAAAGGACCTTATCTTTTTACATCTGCTACTTGAAGTTTTTTAGCATCACACAGTTTTATGAGTTAAGTTATGTACATAAACAAATACTGTTACTTATTTACTATCCTCCTTTTAGACATCAGAAAACCAAGGAACTGAAATGTCGCAACTCCCACAGAATCTCAAAAATGCACCCAGACTGTGCTCCTCCTCACAGGACAAACGCTCAGTACAAGCTTCTGATAAGGAATGTGGCTGTCACAAGAATAGGACAGCACAATTCAGTCCCTTCCCACGGCTGGTCCTGGCTGCCCACTCACATCAAGCAAGCGCAAGGCATCCCTTCCGACAGCCTGACCCCCACCCCCAGATAAACCAACATGTGGATTGCCAAAGGCATTCATAGACAACGGTGCTAAGACTGCTTGATGTTAACACCACTTTGATCATTCAGTCAAATCAAAAAGCATTTATTAAGCGTCTGTGTGAGGCTCCCTGCTGGGGCTTCTCTTTGTGTCCCCAGCATTCACACTTCCCTGCTTTTCTTCTGTGCTCTTCATCCCTGCCCAAGAAAACTTCCCTATCCACAGGAATCTCCCCGCTGGTGCTATCATGTCTTACCCAGAGTGGGATCCCCCTCCCAAGATGCTATTCAAGGTCCAGGATGGAACTTTGGGAATGGACCGGTTCCTACTCCATTGCAGAATCTAAGATTGCATCCATCTCTGCATCCATTCCCTAAGATTCTGTGTGAGGAGAACCTTAGCTATGAAATGGTGATGAAATCTCAGTCTGTTTTCTTTCAGAATGCAGAGTGAACACTTAGGAGGGTTTTTAGAAAAGCCATTTACAGCCAGTAATTGGAAGCGTTGAAGTGTTTTTGTAAGACCAATGTCTCAGATTACAGGTTTATGATTTGCCTGAAAATAAATCATTTATTTTAGGCTTGGACTTTAAAAAGAAGAAAAATAAAAGCTTAGAATGATTTTCTTCAAGTTTTCTATCACATTCTTTACATCAGGAAGAGAGATGAGGGAAGGCAAGATGGAGGTTTTAGAGAGAACAAGGTTCCAACGTTATTTGCCCTTGGTTCATTTATGAGACTACATTTTCCTAGGTGCATACACTATTTCCATTGTATGACTCACACAGACAATTTACTACATTTAAAAGTGTGCTAAATTCCTCTGCAAAGCTTGGGTCAAATATACACACTGTGTATACAGTTGGAAATTCTTCCTCATAGATCCAGCTCGTGGTATGGATGTGGTATTTGTGTTCTTGTCACCATGGCAACTAGAAAAGGGTTAAGCCAGGGCCTCAGAAAACCCAGAGGCTGTGCAGTAAAATGTCATAAGTGTGTATATCCTTCCTAAAATATGTTTCTCAAATATGGATTAAGAAATCTTAAAGCCACTGTCTTAAAATTAATTTTTCATTTCTAGTATGCAGGTTATTGCCTAAAAAAGATATTTGCAAAACAATATCTTTTACCTCCTTTCCTCTCCAAATTGTCATATAATGACCATTTATCTCAAAGGACAGATTATGTAAATCCATGAGAAGTGCTTTGCTTTTTAGATATGGATGAGAGACGCGCCAATGCGAATATGAATGAAGTTGTTTTCTGGCTGAAACAAACTATCTTTTTACGTCTCTTTTAAGTCCATTTATATAAGAGTAATAAAACATTCTTCTCCATTTGTTTAAGAACTTACCAAATAAACTTGGGCAACCCTTAACAATGCCAAGATGTTAAACATTCACCAGCTCTAAGAACTCAGATTCTTCTTTTTGATGGCTGATGGCGCTCAGGTCCCTGACTTCCCCTTTTAATTTTCCTATACACTTTACCCTGTGAGATACATTTTAAGAGTTTATCCCTAAAATAACACTGGATACAAGTAGAGAATGCAATTTTTTTTTTTTGAGACAGAGCTTTGCTCTGTTGTCCATGCTGGAGTGCAATGGCATGATCTCAGCTCCCGGCAACCTCAGCCTCCCGGGTTCAAGAAGGTCTCATGCCTCAGCCTCCCGAGTAGCTGGAATTCTAGGCGCCTGCCACCACGCCCAGCTAATTTTTATATTTTAGTAGAGACGGGGTTTCACCATGTTGCCCAGGCTGGTGTCGAACTCCTGACCTTGTGATCCACCCACCTTGGCTCTGCAAAGTGCTGGGATTACAGGCGTGAGCCACCATGCCCAGCTGAGAATGCAATTCTTATAAGGCCCACAGCCATTGTAGCATTGGATAAAGGAGCATATCACATCTCCAAGTACAAAAGGAAGATGGGTAAAAAAAACTTTAGATACCAGAGAGAGTGTTAATACGTCCCCGGGTCTATAATGCCTGGCTTCACTTTTAACCTTTAACACAGTACCGAACTTTTCCATACCCTTTTATTTATTTCAAAATATTTCTATGTAGGAAACATTTTATAATGAAATAACAAATGATAAATCGCAAATGGCTTTGCAATTTTATAATAAAAATAAATTTATGGGAATATATTTAAATGTGTACTTCCAATCTTTGATACCATCTCATATTTAATATCTAAAAATAAAAAAAAAGTTCAGGGTCAATATCCCGGCCCTTCTTCTGCCATCTGGTGGACAAATGAGGAAGCAGTTGAATGATGCACTTTAGCGTCCGTAAGTGCATCAGTCAGCAAATGCTTGTGCAGCATTATTATTATCATTAATTATTATTATTTATCAAACACTACTCATCAAAACACGTGGCATCATTAAATATTGTGCTCTGCAAGGTAGCTACATTCAGTTTCTGACCCCAGAAGAACTGTGAAATATTACATAATTGAAAGCTCCCCGAAGATCTAGTTATTTTCAAGCAATCAGTTCAACACACAGTGCAAGGCAAGGACTCCTTAAGACTATGAGTTTAGCATTTAGCTCATTTTAGCAGTAATTCGCTTTATAATGATATTCTGACCTCATGACACTCATGCTTTTCAAAGCACGTCTAAAGAGAAAGGAGGGAGGGAGAAAGAAAGAGATGGATGCAACTCTCTAATGTCTTACAAATCCCCAAAGTGACATTTTAGGGTCATATTTAAAACAATTTAAGAGCATCTGAAAGGAGCAAAATAACATCACCATGAGGTAATGAGGTATCTGCATTTTAATCAAATTTATTATAGTTTACAGGGTACGAAGAGCAGAGAGGTAGTAACAAACATCCTGACTGCCACAGATTTAAGGAAAGTGACAGCCTCCTCAAATGAACAAAATGATGTTCCAAGCCTGGTGAATTGCCCTATACATAGCCACATCTGAATTCCTATCTTCTTGCCAAAATCCACAGAAAAGAGGCAGCCATAAATCATGTAGGAAATCTACTGATTGTTATTAAACATCCTGTACATTTCATGGAAATGTGGCTCTTTATGCTGATAGATTCTGGCTGAAGGCACTCAAGACCAAAGGGCCATGCCGTTTTGTATTGAAAGTGGCTGTTGGCTTGGTCCATTGCCACATGCTCTTTGGTTTTAAATGGGCATTGAAGTCTAAGGAAGGCCCTTCACAGTTTCCAGAATCACTACCCATGACATAAAGAGAGAAAAAAGCAGTGCTGATGTAACCAGTGCACTCTGAACTCATCGGGGCTCTCAAAGGGGCTATGGAGCACAGAGAACTCCCACCCCTACTTCCTGCTTCCACCACTCAGCACCCTCTTGGCCCAAATAACCCTTTGGCTTAAAGAGGAAAGGAAGGCTCCATCTTGAACATTGCCCATTAGAATAATCAATGTGCATATTTCGGATATGTACTGGATATGTGATGCTTTTCTAAACAAAATGAGAATTTCTGTAGTCCCAAAATAGGCTACATCAATTACATCCTTTAAAAATGCATCCCTTAGGGTTTTTGTTTTCTTTTTTTTTCTGCAGGTGCTTCTTTATTTCAGCTTCCCCACACACATCCTTGACTGCTGTGGCAATGTGAAAGAAAGGTCAATGCAATTTCCCAATTGATTCCTACAGATTCTTTCCCCACCAGAGTGTCCACGAGGGAGATCATGTAACATCTCCCCACAAGTGATGGGTTTGGAACCCATGGACAAGTAACTGGTGATCACCTGGAGCCGGTACGGGTTTCTTAATATCAGTATGTCAGTCCAAACCCACTTTTTTCACTGAAATTGGTACTGTAGTACAAGTGCAGTGTATCTAGATGACAGCAACCTTTCCTGAGAGATGAAGGAGAAAAAAATGAACTGAATCCAAATGTACTGGATTTGGTTTGGAGAGGTAACGAAAGAGGGATGTTTCCAGCAGAAAGCTGAACCATTCTGTTCTTTTTAAAAAATTTTAATTAATAACTTGAAAACAATTATAAAAGGCATGTCTTTAAAAATTTGTCCAATAAACATTCAATTGAGGATGCTCTTGATGACAGGTCATGTGCTGAGATGTGAGGGTGGCAGCACAGGGAATGCAGACAGCCAACCTTTGGGAGGCTACAGGCTCTGTAATTACGCTGATGCTAGACAGCAGGAAGAACTAAAGATTAGACAAGAGAATTACAAGCAAAAGCCAGGCAAACATTTTTTAGGCTACAGTTCTCAGAGATGTATGGGGTATTCTAAACTCAAGATCAAAAAAATAGAAGACTCCAGCAGCAGATGAAGAATCCTCTTCCAGAAGAGGAAGCTATGGCTTTAGCAACTGCTTCAAGAAAAAAACTTAATGGTTTGAGACGGCCGATATGGGGTGACAATGTGCTGTAGTTCCCCAGAAGACCAGTGCCCTCTCGGGGTGCATAATGTAGACGTATGGAGCCAGAGCAAATTGGCAACCACCCCTTTATATTCTGTGATGTTTCTACTGGTCTCAGAGTGTTGTGTTCTCCGGTGGACACTGCACATTAGGTGGGTCACAGACAAACTAGTGCCTTCACAAGAGGTCTGCTGAGATGGTGTTGGGCCAGACACTAGAAGCTATTGACCAGCAAATGTGTATTGAGTGCCTACTTTGTTTCAGTCACTCATTTTGGTGCTGGGGATAAATGATGGCTCCAACAGACAAGGTCCCTGCTGACATAAGGATGACCGTTTAATGACTAAACAGAAGATAAATACACAGTTGACATGATAACTTTATATTCTGATCAAAGCTACTTTTAAAAACACCAAAATGCATGTCACGTGAACCGCATTGAAAAGGACTAGAGACGTGATGTTTAGACTGGAAGGGGAAAGATAAAGGAAGCCACAAATGTCTTATCGAAATAGAAGAGGATTCTTTCATGTAGGAGAGAGACCAAATACATTGTGTAAGGGCCTGATGAATACAGCCATGGCCAGTGAGAGACAGAACTGACTCAACATAACATAAAACTTTATGAATCTAGTTATCCCAAAGGAAATCAAGGCTACCTTAGAGGAAGATATGTTCTTCTTCAATCTGCTCATCAACCCGGAAGCTGCGCCACCTTTCTGGCCAGGAGTTGTATGCCCACAGCCGGACAACCTCTGTGTCCCCCAGTACTTTGTAGGTGCCACTAGCAGCTCTTCTCACTCAGCCCATGGAGATGTCATGTCTGTCTCCTCAGGTAGATGAGGAACCTCAGGAGAATGCAGGCTGTGAATCCATATTGTGACTTTCCTCCTAGCACAGTACATGATAGCAGCAGGCACTTAATAAATGTTCAAGGCCGGGCACAGTGGTTCGTGCCTGTGATCCCAGCACTTTAGGAAGCAGAGCCGGGTGGATCACCTGAGGTCAGGAGTTCAAGACCAGCTTGACCAACATGGAGAAACCCTGTCTCTACTAAAAATACAAAATTAGCTTGGCGTGGTGGCGCGTGCCTGTAATCCCAGCTACTTGTGATGCTGAGGCAGGAGAATTGCTTGAACCCAGGAGGCAGAGGTTGCAGTGAGTAGAGATCGCACCATTGCACCCCAGCCTGGGCAACAAGAGCCAGACTCCCTCTCAAAAAACAAAAAAGAAATAAAATAAATGTTCAACAGAATGAATTAAAGTATAAAATGAGTAGCATGATTGGAAGACTTTTAACATGCTTACCATCATGTTGTTCTGCAAGTTACATGTATTTCAGGGAGTGGATTATAAAAAAATCTTAATTGTTTACTTGAAAATTTCAACTAGATAGCCCTCAAATATCTAAAACTTAATAAATTAAAAAGTGTACCTCTTTCCCAAAATAATTGTTTCTCTTCTTATACTTAACATCTTATAAGGTGGCATCACTATTCACTGAAACTAGGGATCTGGGCAACATTCTGGTTGATTTTCTCCCCCTTCTGCTCCATTGCCTCTCTCCTCTCCAGTTCCTGAGTGGTTTCCTTAACTTTACCTAAACCATCCTCTCCATACCCTACAGCTTGGCTCAGGCTGTCATCATTTTTACCTGGTTTCATAATCAGGAATCATTCAGTCCCGAGTGACTAAAAACTAACTCAAGCTTGCTCAAGCAAAAAGAAATATATTTGTGTGTGTAACTGTAAAGTCCACTGGCAAACTGGTTTTAGACACAGGGGATCTAGACTGTAGACTGTTAGAGGCTCAAACGATACTGATACAGCTCTGCTTCCCTTTCCTTTTGTTCATTTTCCTCTAAGTATTGGCTTAATGATCAAGTTTTCTCCATGTAGAAGGAAAGATAGCTTCAGGAAGCCTCAAAGCTACATCCTTTTATCTAGAAGAAGAAAAAAGAATCCTATGTCCAGGCGTCCATATGTGAAATTTCACTAGAGAAGCTCGATCAATACTACCTGGATTATGTGCCCACCTGAACCAGGGATGGGCACTGTAATGGGTCGAGTTTGGGTCATTTGTCCACTCCTGTGTGAGTGGGCCAGGTAATAAGAGGCAGGTGATTCTCTTCCAAAAACAGATTAGACAAAAGCAATAGCTGTGCTACAGCCACGCTCTCCCACTAACTTCCTAATTGCGCTGTGTCTCCTATTTCTTCAGTATATGCTCTTCGTTGCAAAAAAAAAAAAAGAATCTTCCTAAATGGCAATTCTAATTCTCTGTCTTCCCTTCTGAAACCCCCGAAGTGGCTCCTACTGGCCTGTAAAATTGAGTAAAACCTCATTACATTCTCACTCCTGCCTACCTCTGATGTATTTCTCCCTAGACTGCTTTCCTGGCCAAAGCTCCAGCCATTCTCAAATGCTTGCAATTTCTCAAACATACAAGATGACTTTGTGCATTCAGTCTTTACTCACAGTGTTCTTCTTCCCTTCCTCCCACAGTCCCATTAATTTCTACCCAAGAGTTTGCCCAAGAAGCATCTCCCCACAAGCCCACCCCCAAGGAAGCCTTTCCAGCCCTCCCACAGGTAGGATTTATCCATGTGTACCCTGTACACACCTCTGTCTCTTTAGCTCATGCATTTGTTTATATGCCTGTCCCCATCTAATAACCTGTCAGCTTCTAGAGGACAGAGATCAAGCCTCATTCATCCTTGTGTTTCTTGTAATTACCTGCAGATAATAGGCACCTTATGAACCCTTTCGAGAGAGAATAAAAGAGAGGAAGGGAGAAAAGAATAAAAGGAGGAAAGAAGAGGAAGAGATTTCCCAGGGCTTTCTTTTCTTTCCGGATAATAAATACATTTTGCAAATAATATTTCAGGCAAAAGCTTTGGCCTTTGTTATTTAAATCAAGCAATGAGTAATAGCGAGAATTTCAGGTCCAGTCACTGTGAAAGGTAGATGCAGGGAACATGGGAAGAGGGGACAAAAGGGTGACCTTTTATGGCATGGGCCAAGGCAGAGCAGTCACATCCCACCCAAACAGGGCGGCCATGGCATGTTGCTGCATATGGCGCTTCGCCAGCCTGTGACCTGGCTGGCAAAGCGCCATATGCAGCAACATGCCATGGCCGCCCTGTTTCTGGCTTGTTTCTGACTGAGCAGTCATGTGGAGAAATGAAAATGAATAGAGAAATTAAAAAGGTGACCTAATTCTCTGCTGAAGGCATTTCCAGTCACAGGTCTGAGTGCATTTTAATTATACCTGGACACAGGGGTCCCCACTCAGACGTAACTGCAGTCCCGAGTGGACTATCCCTGTGGCTGTAAAGAGTTGTCTGAGCTTGTGCTTTTCTCAAGAGCCTGACATCACACTGATCATTAAGCAACTGTGCAGAGGAGCCGCTGGGCGTTTCCATAGCAACCTGCATGGGTTGCCTGCAGAGCTTGGAAACAAGAGCATTTTATTATGGGTCATTAAGGGCAAAAGGCTTGATTTACATGATTTCCTATAAAATCTTATTATTTCAGGTGTTACATTCCACCTCCATCTATGCTGCTCTTCTAGAAAAAAATCATAAGTGTGGATTATTAGGTGGAGAAGCCATGAGAGGCTTCAGGTAAGCACAGCCACACAGTGCTCTGTAGATAAGAAAAGTATTTTGCCAAAGGGATGTGTGGTCCAGAGGTACCTAGTGTTTTCTGAGGCCAGAGAATTCCTGCTGCGAAATATGAAGTCATTCTTTTTATTGTCTGTTCCCTTTGCCTGAGTCATGCTTTTGACTGGCAGTGATGAGGGTTCTTGGATTCTGTGTTCTGCTAAATAAGTATCGCCAAATCTGGCCTGACTGCTCCTTAGCCACATCAACTGCTGTCTCAGGTGTCTTATATTCCAGAGTGACCAAATGCAGCAAATGGTAGCCCCATCAGTGCTTAAGCACATAAAGCTCTAGAAGGCCGTGAGCCTCTCTCTCTCCTCTTATCTGTACTTGGGAGCAGGGAGATTAAGCATTCAACTCTAGTTAGTGTCTTTCTGGTGGCCCAGAACCCTGACCAGGACGGCATGTGGACCTGGAGCAGATGGACAGTGATTGTTTTTGAAGTGTGATAACATTAAGTTTAGTTGGGGAAGGGACTCTGGAAGGTCATTGACCTACAGCTCCATCTGCTATCTATGATTTAATATATCAATCTACAGAGGCCTTACCACAAATGCCATAGAATGTGCTCAAGCTTCCAAACCCACATGACCCAACAATAGTTAACTTAGGCCTTTCTGAGTGCTCGCAAGTACTTCAGGATTACGAAGATTCTGGGGGTCTTGCCCGCCTGGATGAGAGCTGAGGGCTAGAGACAAGCAACAGTGAGGTATAACTCTTAAGTTTTCCAAGTTAATTTAGTACTGTAAGGAATACGTGAAAAGCTTCCCTGCTCAGAAAAAGCATTCACCTAAAGACTAGAACAATGGGCATGGCATTGAATTAGTTCACGGTTTCACCGGCATTTCACACCCTCCTCCAAGGATGCGGTGATGGATTTCAGACGACCCAAAGCAGAGCAGTGGCCAGCAAGTGGGTGATTATTCATCCTCTGCTTATAAAGAGGATGCTACTGAATTGCAGGCTTTTTTTTTTTTTTTTTTTTTTAGATGGAGTCTCACTCTGTAGCCCAGGCTGGATCTCAGCTTGGTCCAGTGGCGCAATCTCAGCTCACTGCAACCTCCGCCTCCTGGGTCTGGTTCAAGCAATTCTCCTACCTCAGCCTTCCAAGTAGCTGGGATTACAGGCACAAGCCACTATGCCCAGCTAACGGCCTATTTTTTAACAAAAGACTCCCTCCTCTTAATAGTCACCAGAACTGTTGAGCTAGAAAAAATAGGTTTTTGTGTCAAATTTCAATATTTGAACCATAGTTGAGGCATCCCTAATATGACCAGTGCAATCTCTTCTATTTGGGTTGAGTGACCCGAGGCAGAAGGCAGGTCAATGAAGACAATGTGAAGAATGTTGTTGGGTGTATGTCCTGGTGAGACAGAAGGACCAGAAACGTGAGAACGGTTCAGATTCCTGCCGAGCAGCACGAGGCACCAGCACATAGGACCTCCAGTGTTCCTTCAAGTTGACTTGAGGGTTAGAACAAAGAGATTGTTTTACAACTTGCTTTCCTTGCCCCACCAAAGGGTTTAGGCTAGATCAGATTTGGAAAATGAGGTAGATATACACTCTCCAGTATGTCAACACCTACAGAACAGAGGTGAATATGAGTTTTAACTGATAGTTTTCTATCAGCAGTTACCTCTAGCTAAAAGGGTTGCAGTTACATGATGTGTTAAACTTCCCTTTAGAATGATTGCAATTTAAGAAGTCCCCTATTTCAGGAGGGGAATCTTCCAGCGATGTAAATCAGTGAGTATACAAACGATTGGAGTGAATTTTAGAGTGAAAGGGGCAGTTTTACAGGCAACTCCCACAGCTGGATTAAAAGATGGAATTTAATCACTGATTATTGTCCTAAACCCCCTCCTTCAGCTCTGATATGTTTACAGTCAACTCTCATAAAGCATTTAGAAATGAAGAACTGTTTTTCTTGTATAAAGATAATTGAATAGGAATGGTATTTACACATTAAAATAACGCTTTGCAACCTATGTTTGACATTTCCTCTACAATACATTTAGATAATTTCTGTTTGGTATAAAATTTAAGATAAAATTTGTATGCTTAAATCTTGTGAACAGAACATATACAGAGCAGACTTAAGGAATAAAAACATATTAGACACAATTATGACAAAAAAAAGAGATACAAAATTTAAAATAGAACCCAATTCGATAAAATGGAAAGGTTCTAAAATTGTAGTGGTGTCAGTTACTTCTGAATGTGCCCTTCCCTTGTATACTTCTGGCTTCTAAATAGAAAGAATTAACAATGATCTGTATTACCAAAAATAACAGTGAATTAACATTAGAATGGCTTGAGCAAGATGAACTGATTTAAGGAAGGAATCTATTATATCTTAAACCATTAAAAATTAAAATCATCCTGTTCTGAATGAAAGGTCCGACCTGCCTATGCCCGTGTCTCAGAGAAGATTCCTCTTTCATATTATTTCTCTTCTTAATAGTTGTGAAGAAAACTGTTACAACTTTCTCAGGTCTATCTCTCCTCAGTTCCTGAAGAAATCATTACCTTGCCAATTAGCATTGGGCCTACAAAAACCCAAAAAGTATTGTGGAAAATGAAAGGTTTAGTTATATCAATACTTTGGCATAGTCAAAACAGTTCCGTGAATGATTTTTCTTTTCTTTCTTTGAAAAGGAAAAGTTGTATCTATGTATGGGAGGAAATTTAAGCTAATACAGACTCCTGGCTTGTCACTTCTTTTTTACTGCTCACTTAACACTCCTGATTCCATACCTCTTGCTAATACATGTGGCCACATAGTATATTAACATACTGACATTACACTTCCTCAGTGTGACACCTTTTATTTTTTGATTGGATGAAGTGGTCAAAGGTGTCAAAACAGTCCCCTTACAAGGTACCTTTATAGGCTAACTGGGAGTCAGCAATGGTCAGGCCTGGAGACCATTTAAGTCGCAGCAATGTCCAGGGCCGATTAGCAGAGATCTACAGTTAAAATTCCATAGACTATCAAAGCAGAATAATAGCTTTTCACTGTCTATGCCTGAGTCTCAGGAGTTTTAAGGGCCTCACAAATGCCACCTAATGATTTTCTGCAGCGTCCTGGTAGGATAGTAGGAGGCTTGTGTACTGACTGTGAAGCACAGCCTGCAATGGGCTACTAAGAGACTGCAGTGCGTGTGGTATTTATGTTAGTAATGCATGCTCTTGTTCACTTAACTTTTGGGGACTTTAGGAACACGACACAGGTTGATCATACTCATTAGTCAAAGTCGTGCTATTAGCATCAATCTGAGAAAGGGCCTTGATTTGTTTTATTTATTTATTTATTTATTTATTTATTTTTACTTGTTTTTTTTTTGAGATGGAGTTTCGCTCTTGTCACCCAGGCTGGAGTGCAATGGCGCGATCTCGGCTCACCGCAACCTCCGCCTCCTGGGTTCAGGCAATTCTCCTGCCTCAGCCTCCTGAGTAGCTGGGATTACAGGCACGCACCACCATGCCCAGCTAATTTTTGTATTTTTAGTAGAGACGGGGTTTCACCTTGTTGACCGGGATGGTCTCGATCTCTTGACCTCGTGATCCACCCGCCTCGGCCTCCCAAAGTGCTGGGATTACAGGCTTGATCCGCCACACCCAGCCCTTGATTTGTTTTAATACTTTTCCATTCCTCTGCCATTTCTCATCCTATGCCTTTCCCTATTCTACTGGAAGAGTATGTAAAAGTGTGTCCTGTCCTTCCAGGTCCACCATATGCAAATGAGTGCATTATGAGCCAGCAATTTTGCCCCTGGAAGCAGACCCCAGAGAAAAGCTAGTACAGATTCACAAGAAACTGCATGTGTTTCTTTTTCACAGAATTGTTTGGGGAACTATAATAAGTTGGAAGCCACATGTGTCCATCACCAAGTGAAGAGATGCATAAATTATGGCTTATGCACATGGCAGAATACTATGTAACATTTGGAGGTAAGGAATTAAAATCTCATATAGTAGCATGAAAAATGCATGAAACAGAATGAGATCTAGAACACAATGTCATTTATGTAAAACTTTCAAGCCGTACACACAAAACAAGGCTAAGTATTTCTCAGGATACATGATTATTTCTCATTTTTCAAGGAACAAATGGTTGTAGTTGACTAAGAATGGAGAGAAGGGCAAAGAAAAAGAATAAATGTAAGAGAAGGGGAAGTGGAGTGGTCAATGGAAACATTTCATTAACTACATACCACACAACACAAAGTATGTTACATTCATTCTCTTATTTCAAATACATTAAAAACCTGTGAGGGAGATACTATCATTTCCTCTCCTGTTATTTGAGGCAAAAAGGACTTGAAAAAGCTAAATATTATCCAAAGTTTCACTGCTTGAAAGTGGCAGAGCCAATTCACACATGTAGGGAATCTGGACCTAGTCACCATGCAGTCATAAAATCTCCGTGAGAGCTGTGCTAAGGTAAAGTTGAGGTTATTCATTAGGAATTTCCCCACAGCCAGTTTTCTGTTGCAACTCTATGTCAGCTATCAACTGACTGTTAATGATTTTTGTTTCCCAAGTATCTAGATTCCAGGAAGTATTAAAAGTGGAAGACACAGCTGGCCACAGTGGCTTACACCTGTAATCCCAGCAATTTGGGAGGCCAAGATGGGCAGATCACCTGAGGTTGGGAGTTCAACACCAGGCTGACCAACTTGGAGAAACCCCATCTTTACTAAAAATACAAAATTAGCTGGGCGTGGTGGCATATACTTATAATCCCACCTACTCGGGAGGCTGAGGCAGGAGAATCACTTGAACCCAGGAGGCGGAGGTTGCGGTGAGCTGAGATGGCGCCATTGCACTCCAGCATGAGCAAGAGCGAAACTCCATCTCAAAAAAAAAAAGTAGAAGACACAAATACAACCAACATTAATATATTCAGCTTCCTAGAAACACCCATTTGTGTCTGATCTATACCTCAGCGCTTCATTAATTTGGTAGCGTGAGTTGATATCTAAGAAACAAATACGCTGAATGCACTTCAAAATCTAATTTCCTGATGTGGGAAAGTGAGAAAGTTTCAATGTGGCGGCTCATCTGCCTTCGCTGAATTTGAAAACCAGACTCGACCCTATGGATTATTTCTTTTTAAACTGAAGATTTTTCTCAGTAGATTATTAAGCTTCTGAGAGTATGTGTTGTGTTTCTTATTAATATAAAATATAGTATACTTGAACTTTAAAATATTAAAGAAAAGTGTTAATTAATTGTAACAATCCATTAAATTTTCTTCCTAGAAGTTTTATGGGATATGACTAGGTTGCTAGAGATTGAATTTAACAGGGATAAAATCTCTTGGCTATAAATCTAAGTAAATATAATTTTTTTTAAAAAAGTCCATAAAACCAGGCCACATACCTGTCATTGAGTTGAGGCTCTACTTGCTCGATAATTGCCTGATGGAATTGTCTTGTGGGAGCTCCAGGGAAGATGGCATAAAGGCTGCTTCTGATCAATGAAGGAAACCAAGACAAAGGTGAATGGATCATTGCACTGGCATTGCTAAGTAATTATAAATGCTTGAGATTTTCACTATTCTATTAAATATTTTCAGCATGTAATCCAAAAAGAGAAGTGAAAAGTTCAGTCAGGAAGCCATGACAAAGAGTATTGTCTATTGATAATCTCATATGAATCCTCAAAAGCTAGAATAAAAAATTGAGGGTGGAGTGGGAAGGGAGATGAAGTTTGTCTTAGATAAGCTTTGATATTCATGGCTCCAGAAATAGAAAAGGAATTGAATAGTAATAGTGGAAGGCAAATACTTTCTCTCAGATATTTACTAGTATCTAGTACAAAAATCTTTTTATTTCCACTAAGAAGAATATAATTAAATGATTCTACATGGACTCCATTTCTTTATGTAAAGAATGGTTCTTTGTGTTTTGGGGTTATAAATGTCTTTTAAAATTTCATGAAAGTTAAAGACTATCTTTTTGAAAAATGCACATTCATGCATCATTTTGCATAAAATTTCAGGGGTTCATAAATCCAAAACCCAAGAGCCTAGATTAAAAAGATCAAACTTATAGAGTGTACAGCAACTCAATCTACATTTCCCTCACCGATTCTTTTAAAATTTTTAACGTTTTCTAAGAAACACCTTGACATTTGCCATTTTTGCAGGTGTTCACAGATTACCCAGAAAGAAAATCAATCATCCTAATTCCAGCAAAGCCCAATTTTGACATAATTAGATTTTGTTTATTTAATTGGAGCTGCCATTGAATTCTGCAAATTGCACACATCATAATGGCACTTCCAGGAACTAGTGCCAAAGGACACAAAAAATATCTGGTTACCAAGGAGAAGTCTAGTGATGCCTTGTACTTGTGGAAGGAAGGCAATATTAATCAACAGCTATACAAAACTAATAGCAGACAACTAAGTAAATCCGTAGGAGTATTCCAGTGGTGTAGCTGACACTCAATTAAAATATTCTTGTCTAACCCCCATGACAGGTACATTATTAAGGTTTAATGCAATCATATTTTGGCAGCAAATAGAAATGTTATTTCCCAGGTGCACTGAATCAAATTGAGAACATTTGTTAAGTGATGAGATCAGTTCTTTGTCTTAGGATGATCTAATGAGAAGCATTTATCCATGAGGAAAGGCTTTAGATTTCAAAGCTGTATGTGCTACTTACCTGCATGTTCATCTCCGTTCTTCAGTGTCCTCAAAACAGGGGTGAAACAGAGACCTGAGATATCGTTAAGAATCTGTTCATCCAGCTCAGTCATGCCTAGTGAAGGATGCCATTTCCTCCTTTCAGTTTTTCTTTTTGAGTTGCTCCTGTGTGTATGATAATATTTAAAGCAACATAACAAATTCAAGCTAGGTAATGAGAAGTCAGGAAGCACTACGAGGACCCCTGAAACAGGAAAGCAGAAAGACTGGGTTTGATGCCTGGCCCTATCGCTTAATAACTGTGTCAGCCTGCACAGTCTCTGTGGGCTTTAATTTCCTCACATATGAAGTGGAGGTAAAATGCTTATCTGTGAGGGATTTTTCCGAGTTCTCACAGTAGCCATTATAGGGAAGTATGTTTTTCTCAACATTACAAATGTACTTTACGTTTACTTTTTTCATTCTTTGTAGTATCAGTGAATACAATTTAAGAACGTGAATATTACCGCAAGACCCAAAACAACAACAATTCTTTTAAAAAAGCAGTTTCCTTTCCAATCCTGCTTTCCAGGGACAATGACTTTCAATCCTTTCGTTTATTTTGGACTTTATCTCCATTTTTATAATATGCTGATATCAGTTTCTGGATGTTTCCTCACACTTAGATATTATATATTGAATTTGTCAATTGGATGAAATTGCTTCTTCTACACCACCCTCAACACACACACACTTTCTCCTCACCCATCCTCACCAAACGGTTATCACAATTTGTGTTTAAATAAGTACTCATTATTATGGCAATAAAAATGTTTAGAGCCGAGCCATCTAATCTACTATGAGGTCATTTCTTTCTTAGACAACCTCATCTCGTATTATTTGTGTTTATATATATGCCTTTTCTGTTTACTTTTCATTAATTCCTCTTCTAAATCTCCCCCTGAACTACAAATACCCTCTCAACATGATGAAATGCATCAGGTTCAATTTCTTTTTCCTGTAACCTTCTTGCAGTCCTTTGTCTTTCTTCTATAATTATGACCCTTCCTTCCTTCCTTCTTCCCTCACTTCTTTCTTTTCTTTTTTTCTTCTTCTCTTTCTCCCTTCCCTTCCCCTTTCCCTCTCTCCTTCCCTTCCCCCCTCCCTCCTTTCCTTCCTTCTTTCTTTTCTTTTATTTCTTCCTCTCTTTCTCCCCTCCTTTTCTCTTTGCCTTTCCCTTTTCCTTCCTTCCTTCCTTCCTCCCTTCCTTTCTTCCCTCTTTTCTTTTCCTTTTTTTTGAGACAGGTTGTTGTTCTATCACCCAGGCTGGAGTGCAGTGGCATGATCATGGTTCACTGCAGGTCAACTTTCCAGGCTCAAGCAATCCTCCCACCCTAGCCTCCTGAGTGACTGGGACTACAGCTGCATGCCACCATACCTGGCAAATATTTGCATTTTTTATAGAAACAGGGTTTCGTCATGTTACCTGGCTGGAATCTTTACTGTTTCTATGGACTCCTAAGGATATATCCTCCACAACCTGGTGATTTCATTTTTCTCCTGTGATTAGAGCCCCTGCTTCCTAAATTTCTTTCTTGTTTGTTTTTTCTTAATTTAGGTGGAGTACACTACATTGTTGCTTCCCAAGAAATTATGTGTGAAAGGTAAATTTTTGAGACTGACTGCATCTGAAAGTGCTTCATTTTTAATTGAGACTTGAGTTGGGTATAAAAATAGAGGTCGGAAATTATTTTCCTGTGGAAATAGTATGAAGTGAGGTATGTTTTTCTCTGTTCAAACACATTGTTTTATTGTCTGCAAGCTTTCAGTGTTATTCCTGAGAAGACCAATGCCATTCTAATTCTTAAACTATAGTGTGTGAACTGCTTTTTCCTCTCTGAAAATGTGTAATGTTTTATTACTCATTTATGTGATAAAATTTCGGGATGTTGGCAGCTTTGTTGTCTTTTCATTCTGTTGTGCTGCCATGCACCTGAAGGGCCCTTTTATCAGAATTCTCACATCCTTCACTTCAGGGGAAATTTCCTGCGTTATTTACACGGTAATTTCCTCCCATGTGTTTTCAAGTCCCTTTTCTAAGAACACTTCTAACAGTTTGGTTTTTTTGTCTGATTCTACACTGACCCCTTAAGGAAAACTTAGTATCTTCAAATTCTAATTTCAGGAAAGGATGGACACAGCAATGCTGACTTCATAGGGCTGCTCACACAAGTCAGTCAGCCACTGTCAGCCACAACACTGGGCCCTAACTCAGGTCACAGGGATGCAGCTTTGCCCAGCAATTACACAACCAACCAGAGAAAGGATTCTCACACTGCCCTATTTTTTCTCCTTTCTCTCCACTCTCCTTCCTCCTTCTCCCTCTCCTGTTCTCATTTGTCTTTCTCACTTCTCTCCCTTATGACCACTTGGCTCTTCTTTCCTTTTTCCCTAAACTTCACAATCTGTCTCCATCCTCAAAGCCAGGGACACAAACCCCTGAGTATTGTACCTAAACATTGTGCAGGGCGAATTCCACTGAAAAGGTAGATTTTATTTTTTTGACATAATATAATGCTGTATTTATTTTCTTGTGCTGCCATAACAAATAACCGAAAATCTAGTGTCTTAAAATAACACAAAGTTATTGTCTTGTGCTTCTGTAGGTCAGAAATTCAAATATGAATCTCACTGGACTAAAATTGAGATGTCAGCAGGAGGCCGGGTATGGTGGATCACACTAGTAATTGCAGTTTGGGAGGGAGGCCGAAGCGGGAGTTATTGAGCCCAGGAATTTGAGACCAGCCTGCACAACATATGGAAATCTCATCTATGCTAGAAAGAAATAAGAAAAATATGTCAGCAGGGCTGAGTTCCTTTCTGGGAGCTCTGGGGAGAATTTTCCACCTTCCAGAAGCCATCCACATACCCTGGTTCCTGGCCTCTCCCTCCATCTTCAATGCCAGGAACAACAGGTCAGGTACTTTTTACAGAGCATCGCTGCAGAAGTAGATTTTTATATTGTCTTCAGTAAGCTAAGTCATTAGAAATTAGTCTTTGTATGTTCCAAAGGCAAAAATCAAACAAATCAGCAAAAGATTTCTAGTTAATTGCAAAGTTTTATTAAACACTTAGTATTTGCCATTCATTTTGCTGTGTAATCTGATTGAAGCCTTTTAACAAGTCTATGTAATAGATACTCTTCTAAGTACTGAGTTAGACTTGATGAAATGTGTGGAAATTAACTTCTTTACTCGTGGAGCCACAAGAGAGGTTCATTCACAAGTCTGTCTGGCTCTCAGGTCCCTGTTGGTAACTACTCTGCTATGGCTTCCTGACAAACATTGATTAAGGCGTTAACATAACCTGCAAGGCAAACTCAAATACTCCAAGTGCCCATACAATTTTAAAATTGCCTTCACATTTTTCACGCCCTCTGCCTGTTTCGCAATACCTGCTCTTCTGCCTCTGCAAATCTCTAGATTCAGAGACGAATGGGTTCTGTCAGCTCCTTTCCTCATCCTGAGCTCTCCCATCCTCATGGGAAAAGGAAATCCGGAAAAAGTAGAGTTTTCCAGAATGTTTCCAGTCTGGCTTACTTCTTTTTGGATGGAAACATTTGGCAAAGTGATCTTTTTAAGGCTCTTATAACAATTACATGCAGCAAGCTTCTTAGGTTCATTTAGATAGAAGTGAATTTCATCAGTTCAATTCCTGGTCTGCACGTCAGTGACCGTGACTGCTGTTTTGAGCTGTAAATCTAGTCTGACTAATGCAGGATAATGAGCAAAGTCTCTCTGCTCTCTCTTCACTATAACTCAGCTCTGTATCATAGTACAAAATCTCGATTCTGACTTTAGATTTATATTGAGCAGCTTGTCAGAATTTCAGTTGGCATTGTGTATGAGGGTAGGAGGAGTTGCTACAATTTGGGCATAACTGAGGTTTTTTAAAAATTTTTTTCTTTCAAGTAACTTTAACCCCTGATTCATTTTCAACTTGGAAAATATATCGGGCATATAATGGACTTTTAGAGCTATATTTCAGCAAGCACAATTTATAATCCACTATCTTTTTCTGTAAAGGCTTTTTTTTTTTTGAGACAGAGTCTGGCTCTGTCCTAGAATGCAGTGGCACTATCTCGGCTCACTGCAACCTCCACCTCCTGGTTCAAATGATTCTCCTGCCTCAGCCTCCTGAGTAGCTGGGATTACAGGTGCCGCCACTATGCCCAGCAAATTTTTGTATTTTTAGTAGAAACAAGCTTTAGCTATGTTGGCCAGGCTGGTCTCAAACTCCCGACCTCAGGTGATCTGCCCTCCTTGGCCTACCAAAGTGCTGGGATTACAGGCATGAGCCACCTCACCCTGCCTGTAATGACAATTTTCAGAAAGCTATTTCTGTCATTTTTTTAAGCTGATATCTTCTTCTGTGACTGCCACATCAACTTTATGCCTTATTTTCAACATCTTTAGGGTATTTTTTAAAAATTATTGCTTTGAAGTCTAATGAGGCCAGGCGCAGTGGCTCACATGTGTAATCCTTTGGAGGCACTTTGGGAGGCCAAGGCAGGTGGATCACCTAAGGTCAGGAGTTCAAGACCAGCCTGGTTAACATGGCAAAAACCCTGTGTCTACTAAAAAATACAATAATTATCCAGCTGTGGTGGCATGCACCTGTAGTCCCAGCTACTCAAGACACTGAGGCAGGACAATCACTTGAACCCAGGAAGCAGAGGTTACAGTAAGCCAAGATCGCACCACTGCACTCCAGCCTCGGTGACAAAGTGAGACTCTGTCTCAATCAATCAATCAATCAAAAGTCTAATGAACCGTATAACAGATATTCTAAAACATGTTCTATCCTTCAAAGCTAGTTAAGTCTAGTATCTGCTTCATAACAAACAATGATCCCAGTGAATGTTCTGCTGTAATTTCCATGGAGAGAAGTAGTTTATATTCCTGTGGCTCCCAGGGTTCTTCTGAATCGGTTCAGAATCCAGGACAAATGGTAGCTCGTTACTTTTAGCAGTAACCACCAGGTGACCCTGTATGGTGGGTGTGGGCAGAGAGGCAAGGTCAGCAGGTCCCTGAGTATATGGAGTTAAATAGTGCCCTCCCCTTCTCACTCAACTCATGTCCACCTGGAACCTCAGATTGCTACCTTATTTGAAAATAGGGTCTTTGTAGATATAATTAGTTAGGTTAGAATGAGGGCATACTGGATTGGGGGGGCCCTAAACCCAATGACTGGTGTTCTTATAGGAAGAAAGATGGAGACACACGCACAGGGAAGATGGCCACGTGACAGTAGAGGCCGGGCTGGAGTGATGCAGCCGCAATGCCAGGAGCCACCAGGATCTCAGCAGAGGCGAGGAAGGACTCTTGTCCTCCCTTCAGAGTGAGCATGGCTCTGGCAACACCATGACTTTCAACTTCTTGTCTCTCAAACTTTGAGAGAATAATATTTGTATTGTTTTAAGCTGCATAGTTTGGGGCACCTTCTTTCAGGAGCCCTAGGAAATGAGTGAACTGAGGAATTTGTCACTAAACGGGGGCAGGCACAGTCCAGACTGTCCTCTTACTCTGGACTCCTGGGCAAAGGACTCTCACAGCTACGCTGCAGAGAGCGGGTGAGAAGAATGTCCAGGGGGCTAGAGCACAGTGACTGGAGATGGGAGTATCTCATTTCAAGCAAAGTGCAGCTGCTGAGATGTGAGGAAAGACCAAATCTGACGTGATGCCGGGAATGCAGAGTTAGAGCCACAGATTAAACAGACTCCAGGAGTAAACTGGGAGGGAAGAGCCTCCGTAACATGGTGATCTTCTCATTATGCCAGCATGCATAAAATTAGGGCCACTGAGCCCAGCCTGAAATTCTGCAAATAGTTGAGCCACAGAAAATGGAAAGCTTTTCATTATAAATTATGTGAAGGTGTTCCTTGGGGAAATCCAAGCTCAGTACGTGAGCCAAGACTCCACTCTAGCTGCATCTGGTCATGTGTGCTTATGTAATAATGAAATTGATACACTCTTTCCCTATTTGATGGTCAGAGCCAAATTATTTTTTAATGGTCATGCTTAATATTTATTTACAAGCGGTCGTCCAGAAGGCATGGATTTCACTGAGGAGCTGACCTTGGTGAGGAGCTCTACTCCCACCATGGTCACATGACTCTGGCTGCTAGGGCTGCTTTGAGCTCGTCTTCTAAAGGGTGTTAGTGCTGGCCAGTGAGAAACTGAAAATGGTCATTCTCATACACAACTTGGATTGATTCAAGACCTAGATAACAAAGATGCTCTACATTAGGACAGAAAAGGTAACTGGAAACTTTCTCTAGTTCTGCAAAACTTTTTCCAAACATTATCTCTTCACACAAACTCTTCTAGACCCTCAAGGCTTTTAGAAAGTCATGATTTTCTAGTCTGGATTCAAACCAAGACCTAAAGCCTCGAGTGCCTGCCAGGCCCAACCCCATGGTGCTGCCCAGCGTCAAACCTGCATGAGTCTTCTCCCTTCCCTCTCTTGAAACCAGTGAAGCTGGCCCAAAACCTTATTTCTGAATTTTTTATGTTTCATTTTTCCCGGAGGAATATGTTACGTTCTGATTCTATATTAATTGAGTCACAAAAGAAACCATTGAGGGCATTTGATTTGCTAAACTGTTGAGGTGAATGATTAATTGTCTGGAATTCGGCTTCCTGGAAAGGCAGATGGAGGAACAGGAAGGCCAAAAATTAGAAACTAAAGGAAGGAGGGAAGAAAGAGAAGGAAAGGAAACCAAAGGAGAAAAAGAAAGAAGCAAAAGGAGAAAAAAACCACAAAACGGAAGACGGAGAATGTGGAAAGAACATTCCTTTGGGCTGTGTATTCGTCTGCTAGGGCCACCACACCAAAATACCACAGGCTGCGCGGCTTTAACAACACCAATTCGTTGTTTTCACTGTTCCGGAGACTGGACATCCGAGATCAAGGTACAGGTAAGACTGGTTTCGGAGGTCTCTCTCCTTGGCTTACAGATGTCCTCCATCTTACTGTGTTCTCAAATGGCCTTTTCTCTGTATGTGTACCTCCCTGGTGCCTCTTTCTCTTCTTATAAAGATGCCAGTCATATTGGATTAGGGCCCCAGGAACAGGAGCAAATGACCTGACGTGAGAGTTTGGCACTTGGTTCCAGCCTTGATTTCTCCCTTGGCCAGCCAATTCCCAACACCTAATGAGGTATGTACTCATTCCAACTGGATGACTTCTTTAGGACCCTGTCCCCAAATACAGGCACTTGGGGTTAGGACTTCAACATATGAATTTGAGAACACAATTCAGTCTCTAATAGGTTGTTTGGTGACTACAGCTCTGCCTTCCCTGATTTAAACTCTTTATCTTATTTCTTCTTGTTTACTGTGGACTGAAATGCTGTAACAAATGACTTCTCAGAGCTTAGGCTAGGCCTTGCAATAAGTTCATCCTTTTACTTAGGAGAAATTATGTCCAGATAATAGCAAATTAGTGTGTCAAATGCACATATTATGTGCCATTCACTATCTTCACAACTACACCCAATTTTTATCTTTGAGAAAAATAAGGTTTAGAGAGATTAAGAAACTTGTTTAACACCCTGAACTAGTAGATTCAGCACTCAAACCTAGATCTGCAACTCCGAACTCCAGCCTTAAGCACCAGGCCACAGTGCCATGCCTGGAATTGAGGAGAATGATCAGAATGTTCTCTCGGCATAATTTAGCAGCAGCAAGCGGGTTTTAGCCCCTGGATAGTGTGGTGAGGTGGTCTGCTTGAAGAAGCAACCACATTTTGTCTTTTCAAATTTCCTTAGATGTGGGAAATTTTCCACCCCCACTCCCTAAGGGAGAAAGGACAGAAGGAACACCCCTGCTTCTCTCTACTTCATCCACTTATGATTCCAGGAAACAGGAGCAAAGGACCTCACGTGAGAGCTCAGCACACTTGGCTTCAGCCTTGATTTCTCCCTCGGTCAGCCAATCCCCCACACGCTCATCTTCTCACTGCTGTAGTAAACCTTCCAGAGCAATCTCTTTCCCTAGAGTGGGAGAAGCCCCACAGGGGTCCTGCTGAGCCAGGAACCACGAGGGCAATGATTTCCGATTTCCCGCAAACTATCGCAAGCAAATTGGTCACACATCAAAAGTCACATTTACCAGTCAGTCATTTTTATGACTAAGAAAACAAGTGCTTTGATCTGCATCTTTCTGTCATTTCTGAACTGAATTCAAATTCAGAGGGATGTAGGCGGTTTTTAATTGGCCTCTCATCTACCCAAAAAGAATGAGAATGAATTTTGGAAGCACACAGATCTAGATTAGAGTCCTCGTTCTTTACTTACTAGCTGTATGATTTTGGTTCAGTTACTCAAATTCTCTGAGCTTCAATTCCCTCATCTTCGAGGTGATAGTCATAGCCCCACTTCACAAGACGTTTGAACAGTTAAAGGAGGTAAAGCACATCAATCTCTGCACCTAGTAAGTATTTACAATTGTTAGTTTCCTTCCTTCTTTCTCTTCCTCTTAGTAACAATCCAACTGTCATGAGTTGTTTTTACTAAAGAAATGTCTTTCCTGGTCTGTAACCCTTTATTACAAATATTTAACTTGATTTTTATGGTATCTATAGGTGCTGGCAACAAAACTAAACTTGTATAATTAAGAATCACCGAGTTGCTATCGTCTGTAGATCAGGTGGTACAGCTTGAATCTTTCCTATTGGAAGCAATACGTCTGATGTAATTATTTCAACAGCATGCAAACTTCTTAATTGTATGATTTGGTTGTAGTAATTAGCCCCTTTCAAGGAGCTTCAAAATAAGAATTTGAATATGTAAACAATGTTAAACTTTTTAGAATCCGCAGTTACTACTTTGGCTTCAATTCAGTGTACAATACTATTTAGAGAAGGTGAGAAAGCGATAAATATTTTTAGATTTGAAGCAACTCAATCTTTCAAAGTTCATTATTCAATTCTTTTACATTTGCTCTGATGAGAGAACTAAAAGCTCAGCCTTCAGAGGCCACACAATGTTGCTTGCCCAGTGGGTCCATGACTCAATGTGTTCTCATGTGGAAGGAGAGCAGAAACAAACAAACAGCTGACAGATGACAGCTGAACATTTCTCACTGATGTGCAGCATGACTCTTCATTTGGAAGTGAAAATGACAGACAGGTGTGTGACATCGGCGTCAATAAGTAGTCAGTCCCCATGAACAGATCATGGCAGCTCTGCCTTCAGGCTCTGGGCTTAAGGAATTTTCTGGTTCAAGACAGAAGATGTGCCTTAACAGCGCCCTTTGAACACAGGGTTTACAGAGGCTCTATCTCAAGATGTAACAAGCTGTCATGAAGGTAAAGACTAAGACTAACTTAGACAGATCCACGGAGATTTTGATTTAATTCCTGGCTCAAAGCTTGAGCTCATCAATGCTAATGATGACAGGGGACAGTGGCAGTTGCAGGTGATGCTGAGCATCACCCAGGGAGTTTTGCTCCCTTCTCTTGGGTGCAGACAATGGAGATATTACCCGTTTCCAACGTGGACTTGCTCAGTGTTGATCTCTGCCTTTCCTTCACCTTTAGATTTCTTACTTCATTGACCCAGACCAAAGAAAAGAGAAATGAGAAATAACAGGGAATAACTCTAGGTGTTTCCTTGAACTCTTGGGGATTGTGTGACCTGAACCAATGAGGAAGAAGGGTCTGCTAGTGGGGAGAGGGGCACACCAGTTGGTTTCTTCCGTACCTTCAGCCCATCCTTAGCCACCCCCCTGAAGTCCATCTTTGTTTCCAAAACTCAACACAATTCTTTAAGAAGGGTCACAAAAGTGTTGGCCCTTCCCCTTCTCCTGTTGGCTTAGAAGTCAGAAAAGGTAAAATAGAAGAGAAACAGGGAGTGGGTGTGAAGTCCCAAATTCCACCCCACTGTAGTCATACTCCTAGTTTTAAAAGATGCTGACTTAGTATGTACCCAGCCTCCTGCGTTGACATAGGGGTTCTAACGGCCTTAACTTTGGCGCGCCACCAGGGCTGCGGATTTGAAACAAAGTAAAGATGCCATTTCTGTGTTTTTAGAGAGCACCCAGCTGTGGTTATCTTACGTGTTTAGTTTTTTAAGTGTGATTGAACTTATTCCACTGTAAAGAAACGTCATCAGGTTTTCTACGGTAACTGGTGGAAAATCATGTGAGATTGTGTGACGGTAACGCGCCGCCTTTGACATTCCTAATTGAACCACTTGTTGGAGCAGTAAAATGCTGTTGAACGTTGCTTGCCTGGAACGTGGCTTAGGTTGCCAGCATTAGACAGAAAGACCTGTCAGATATAAGTAGGTGTGAGACTGTTGAGGTCATACTTATTTTAGAATTAGAATTATTTTACAAAAACAACAGTATACCCAATATTTCAATTGTATAACAGAATACATATGCCCTGTGACAGGGCATGTCACTGTGACAAAAGTTAGTACACCATAGCAGCAACTTTGACATTTGTGTTTTTTACGTTTAATGAGAAAAGGACTTGACCTCTGTGACTCTGTGGTGGGAGTGAAGGAGAAAAGCACCAATTGAGGAAGCCCCTGTTGATGTTTCCCTGATCATGGAGAGACTGTTCTTCCTAGGAAAGGATGTCATGGTTAGCCTCATGGTAGAGAAAAATTAGAATCTGTGGCAAATTTAATAACGATTTGTCCTTACATCATATTTCACTCAAAAGCCAAGGCAATTGAGGAAACACAATCAGACCGAAACACCCTGGCATTTTGCTAACATTCCCACAAGTCCCACTGGAATAGTGGGAACAACTAGAATTTAATGATCACCCCGATCTTTTCCACTAATCATTGACATCACGATTATGATATTATCTGGTCGTTTACTTTGCCTTTCCCATTACCCACAAAAAGGTAGCTCTCCACTAAGCAACCTGTGTTAGGTGCTGAGAGGCTTATTGGAGGTAGATTTAAATATTATGGGATAAAGTGAATTGTTGCACAATACTGTGCCCTAGAAATTCAAATATGCAAAGTCTTGCATAGTTATCAGGTGTTATGAAAATTCTCCTGCTTTGCTTTGTAAAAGTAACCAGAGTCTTCCCGAGGAACTGACTGTATGGTTGTTGGACAGTCTAAAATGTCACTAACTTGGGATACTCCTGGGTGTTTCCTTTCAGAAATATTATCTGCCTACTCCCTGTCGGGACACTGACTGTGTGACATCTCACAAAGGTAGGAACGCTATTAGACCCTCACTGGCATTTTCGTTTACCAGAGGGAAGGAGACTCTATTCTCCTTCCCTCAGAACTTTCACAGAGGCAGCTTCCTTCCTGAGCTGAACTATTGTGTTGCTTGTCATATCTTGTCCTTGTTCTTGTGCCTCATTACCCACTATCAGAGCTCAATGATGAAATGATAAAATCTTGAGTCATTTTAGTGATAGGGCGGACTACCAGCTATAAAAGTACTGACGCATGTGTCTTAAAGAAATTGAAACAGGCTCATCGCTTTTTTTTTTCTGTTTCCCTCTGTAAAATGTCTTAGTTTGGCATGAGTGAAACATTGTAGCCCAGCATTTCTCAAACGTTAGCATAGTGCATGCATCAAAATCACCTGGAGAATTGATTCAAACACATACTTCACGCTCCCGCCACAGAGTTTCTGACTCATTAGGTCTGGGCTGGGACACACGGATTTGCATCCCTAAATTTCCAGGTAAAGCTGATGCTTCTGGTCTGGGGACCTCACCTTGGGAGCCCCAGTTGGTCACCTTATGTGAGACCAAAACTATTTCTAGTTTAAGTAGAAATCCTGTAGTCTTAATATTTCTGAAAAACACTTTCAAGAATGCTGTTATTTAATATTTAGATCAATGGGACTTTAAACCAACTAGGTTTAAGATCCCCCATCTGTGTAGTATCTGTATTTCTAAAAATATGAATGGTCTCGTAGTATGCTGTAATGACAGTAATGAGCATTAACTGAGGCTCTAAAACTCCGTATGACACTGTGTTAGCACTTTGCATATATCGTATGTAATTCCTACAACAGTATAGCTTCTTAGAAATTACAGTTAATATGAATGGGAAAACTAAACTCACAGAGGTTACAGGTGACACAGTGGTTACTCTGCAGCTGGGATTTGAGTCCACACATCTCTGTGCTCCAAAACTTCCATTGTTTCTTGATGAACTGAGTGGGTATTTGTTATTCCTAGAGTGTGGTAGTTGCCGTCACTTAACAGGTGTGGCTGTTCAAGACCTCTTTTATGGAGGCTGATTATTTGTGAAATAATGTATCAAAGTGCACTAACTCTGACATTACAGCGCATGCCGCTGTGTCTGCATTATAGGTATCGGCTACAAGAACGGGAGGTCGCCAGCAGGCTTTCCTTAATTAAGAGAAACTGGATAAAGCAGGGACACAGTTGATTACGCTTTTTAAAATACAAAAAATCAAAGAGCAATTTCATTTTCATATTAACTTTTTCACACATATAAGGTACAATGCAATACGGAATAAAATATGAAGAAACGTGCCTAACTAGAATGTGATCGTTCACATTTCAACCATTACCAGCCAGCGCTACCGCGAGAAGACCAAGCCTGCTTTCTTCTCCCTCCTTGAGCACTTTTGAGTTATCGCCTTGCTTTTTGATTACAGACAAGTCCCGGATCTTTACCTGGTTTATGGCACCTCCAGGAGCCCAGCACAAAATTCCCTCCCCTGCTTCCCCTCCCATCTCTCTTTCCAGAGGCTCTTGAAGGTTTTGCTTTGTTGCCTGATCCGTCTCAGGTAGTCCCTGTCACTGACTCCAGTTTTCTATCATTTCATCACTGAGCACTGATGGTGAGTCATGAGGCACAAGAACAGAGACACAGCAGTTCAGCTCAGGAAGGAAGTTGCCTCTCGCCAAAGTTTTGAGGGAAACAGAACAGAGTCCTGTAAACCAAAATGCTAGTGATGGTCTAAATAGCATCCCCACCTTTGTGAGGTGTCACAGTCAGTGTACCCGACAGCTCATCCTTTTCTAAAGGATAGCTGTTTGCCCATTTCCTGGGAAGCTTCAAACTATTTGTTTTTTTCTATTCTGCAATCTGCCCTTTTAAAGGCAAGACATAAAGGGAGAAGAATGAGATCTGCTCATAAATATGTCTTTCCTCCTGGCTTCTCGCCCTTGATCATTTCCTTCCAGTCAGGAAAGTTACCTTTCCGGCAAGCATAGAAGCAGTTCTTCGATTCGTGCCAATTTTGTGACTCAAAAAGGGCACTCTTCTTATTTTTGTGCCCTTGAAAATACTTGGGTCTGTGGGAAATGTCTGGGAGGACTTGCTTTTTTCATTTTCTTGCACAGGGTATTCTTAGTGCCTGGCATCCTCTCACATTTAGGTCACCATTAGGGTCCATGCATGGTCTGTCACAGCACTTCATAGCTGCCTTTTCTCTTTCCTGATTTCCATTAAGCACAATTATGTAAATTTTTCTCACCATAAGAAAATATAGTTATGAAGCAAAGGTGCTCATGATTCCTGGCTGTGCTGCCCCTCCAGTCAGCGGCAGAGAACATTTATATTCCCCCACCTCCCACTTGGGCTCTCACCTGAGGTAAGCAAACGTACCTTCTCATGGTGGAAAATCCACAAAAGGGACGAAAGATCATTCCTGACCCAGGAGCAGTCTCCATGGTGTTTCCGATAAGTCACATCACTCCAGCCCATGGCCTGCTGGGCTCCGAGCCTGGATCTTCACCCCTTTGCATCTTGGCTCTCAACACAGTGTGTGTCTCAGGGCTTGGCCTGGTCAATCTTTGCCCGCAGTTCAAGATTTAAACTGGTTACCACATAACCTTCTTTTTACTCCAAATGTTGCATAAGACAAAGATAAAACTATGCACTTGGTCATAACCTGGCACCCACAAGTGAGGTTCATGTCAGTGAAACTTTGAAGAATGAAAGGGTGGCGAGGTGGGCAGCGTGTAGCAGGTAAGGCAGTAGCACCAACGACTTCCGTAAACAAATATCAAGTTCCATCCTCCCAGCCTCGGCAAATAGCAACCTCATTCTCTTTTTCTTAGGTAAACATTTAAAAGTCAAATATCTAGAACCATGCACTGGATAAAGAGACATTTGTTTTATTTTTCTTTTTAAAAATAATCAAATAAGAAGAATTATTAACAGAAAAGTGTGAGCGTAAATGCCCAATATCATAAAAAAGATTGTACTTAATACACCTCTCAAAAAAAGTAAAGTGTCCTAACAACATTTAGCATTTAAAATTAAGATATTTGCAGAAAGTGTAAGAAACTAACAAACAAACAGGTTTTGTTTTTGTTTTTGTTTTTGTTTTTTTTTGCTCCTCTAATGCAAAATTCCTTTTGCTGTTTGCTCATAAGATCAAATTGCCCCTTTTTGGCACAGACGGGATGATATTTTAAACTGAACTAAATCAAATACAAGATGCTGGTTGTTTCTTCCTCTTTCGGGCGTAGACCAGCCGAGGCCCTGCGAGGTCCTGGGTCTTCCCAGGGTTGTCTTCTGAGCGGGGAGCAGGCGCTATGAAGGGACACAGTGTTACTTTGACATCTTTGCTTCAGAGCTTCAAGAGCACAAGCTTTCATTTGAGTTTCTGGTTGGCAAGTTCTCAGAAATATGGTCTAGCCAGTATAGCCCACCTCAATATTGTCCCAAAGGATTCTAAGACAGATGTTAGCCAATCAGGTTTGTAACAAGTACGTTTCCCCCAACGCTTCTTCTTGAACCATAGCTCTTTCTGGAAAGCAAGCACTCACTACTGAGAAAGTATTTGTTTCAAATCCATGAGCAGAGTTGAGAAACAGCATTTTTGAGTAGGATGCTAGTTTTGTGATATTTGTTCAATCATTAACATATTACATTTTCTGGGTTGAATAGCTGAAGGTTGCCTACAAAGACAGGGAAAAGGATTTTGAACCACAAGCACAGATTAGAGAATTTGACCAATTCATAGTTTAATTTTTCAAATGACATTCAGAAAGTTGAGGATTATTAAATCTGGCCTGAGCTAAAGTTTATCTTTCATTATCTGGGAGGAAACATTTTGCGAAGCGAATTAAGAATATAATAAAATTATACAGTATATTTTAACCTACTAAAAAGAATAAGGTATAACTATTCTTTTTTATGTTTTATTTCTATAGATCATTGCTTTGTTTATGGTGAAGACAATTTTATTTCACATAGTGATTCATGTAACTTTTTTACAGGAGAGCAAGAGAATGAATATGTTTAGAAAGAGTCACAGTTGAGTGGCAGAAGTTTTTGTTTCCACATCTCACTTCTCAATCTAGCTCTGTCTTTTAAAATTAATTTTTGTAATATTCAGTCAGTATTTATATAATTATATTATGATTGTAGGTAATTTGATGAAAAATAGCATTAAATCCAATAGGACTAGGAATGACTACATTACAGCATATTATGTCTTTGAATCAGCAGTGCTATATCAAACTACTTTTTCTCTACATTTATTACTGACCTCTTTTCACAGTCCAGCTGAAATAATTTCCTTTTTGGGAAGCCAAAAGGCAACACAGAATTGTTCTCAGTTTAAGCAGCAGGATATATCATATTCAAGGTGTAAGGTGTAAGTCAAGAGCCAGGTGAGATGGGCTAGGAACGTGGCAGCAGGTCAGAGCCAAGCAGCACAGCAACCAGACAGCAAGAACCCACTGTGTCTGGAAGAGGTAACCCCAGCCGGTCTCCACTACTGAGACAAGGGTAAGGTTTTTCTTGTGTCTGACTCAGCCAAGACCCAAGGAGCAAATATTGGTGAAGCACAGGATAATCATACGATTTATTGTTCAAACTGGTACACCTTTTGTTAGTATTGATGCTAAGACAAAAGGTGTACATCAAGCCTACTCCAGGCAACACGGGACTTCCAGTCACCCAGGTAGGACCCAGACAGAGCTGTACAGTTGCCACATCAGATACATTTCAAGCAGAGAAAATCATTTACCAGCATTTTCATTTACAGGTCAGGTATAAGGTATGGGCTGTGAAGGGGACTTTCTCAAAGGCTGATAGCCAGTTACCAGCAGAGTTAGGACTAGAACTAGAATTTTCTGCTCCCAGCTCAGTGTTTTTCTATTGTGCCACACATTTGCATAGTGTTTTATTCTTTTCAAAGCATGATCACAACCTCATGTAGCCCAAGTTTCCGTAGGACACAGCTTTCAGGAATATAAACTAAGGTTGCAACAATAACAAACAGTATTTTCCTGGTTCCTTCTCCACTTGTGATTTCAGAAATTCCAGTTTTACTTTAAATTACCATTAAACAATTCCTAGCAGTCTCCTGGGGTCAACTCATGTTTGTTCATGAATAAAATCCTCCCTCCACTCTGGAATTCATCCTTCCCCTTCACTAGGGCAGCATAGACACCATGTGCTGGTCTGGAGTCAGAGCTGGGCTCTAGTCCCTTGCCAGTATTATGACCTTGAACTCAACACTTAACCTTTCTAGGCCTAACATTCTTCCAGGCCTATATATCTGTAAAATGGGCCCTTTATGGAATTAGTTTATTGACGTGTAACTATTAAATGAAATAACATACAGTTGATTCTCATTGTTTGTGGCAGTTATATTCCATAAAATCACTCCAAATACTGAATTAGCAAATACTCAACCAACGCTCCTCATGGAAATACAGGGTTAGGTTCCTGTGAGTTTCTGGTCACAAAACTTGTCAGCCAATCAATACATTCTCTTATTTTATGTGTCTTTCTTTTTAAAGACACTTTATTCAATGTATTTGACTGATTCATTAGCATTAAACTCCCAGCCAACAGCACTAAAACTCATGCCTGGTGGAGATTTGTCTAACCATGTATTCCCTGTAGGGCAGACCACAGAGCCTCCTTGCACATCGAAACACCAGACAGCACTTCAGCACTAGCTTGGAGGCTACTTGAAACAGTGAAACACCTACAAAGATGCAAAAAAATGTGCCACTGAATAGACTATCACAAGGACCCCAGGTTATGGTAAGGAGCTGAAACTAAAAGGCACATCATCGTGAGGAAGGTGCATGCTCACTGGGGAGTTAAATTACCCTGTGCTCTGTGCTCATCCATGAATGACCGCAAAAGCACTGCAAGCATTGATTTTGGGGTCATGAATAAATTTTAGCAAGTAGATGAGTCCAGAATGTGAACAGTAAAGAGCAACTGTGTATAAAGAGCTTAGCACAGTTCGTGTCATGAAACTCCCTAATCGAAGTTCACTGTTGTTCTTGCGTGGTTATTGTTAGTTAAGAAAAGCCCCCTGCCACGTCCTAAGACACAGGAAAGTCACCTCTCACCGAAGGAGATAGTGTATTCTCCAGGACAAATAGTCCAGGCGGGTCTAGCTCATTGGTGAAGCCTTGCATCCCACATAAGAAAAGGGTTATAAATTCTTCCTAAAAGGTTCCACCTTTCACCAGGTAATGGGCTCCTAGAGGGCCCATTCCAGGTTCTCCAGAGTTAAACACTACTGAAGGCTTAGGTGAACATCATGTGGGTCTGAATGAAACATCCCTTTCCCCTCCTGGGCCCCAGCTCTCTGCATCTCACCTTCACCAGGCTTTTATGATACATATGCAAGTGCATGCCGCAATGAATTAATGACCCGTCGTCAAACAAATTCCACACACAGCTGAGCACTTCCCAGTGCCTCACACAAAAGGTGCATTCAGATTTTTATTTCCTTCTTTTCGTTTTTGTTTCTCGAGTTTCTCCTTCCGCTCTCTCTCTGTGCCCTTGCATGTTCTCTTCTATTCTTGGAGCATGTTCTTGAAGTGGGTTTATTCCTCCTTTGACTGCCCTCAAGGTTTTCTCTTTCCCCTTCCTCCCTGGGGCCTTGATTTCTGGCTTATTCACTGTCTCAAGTTCCAGTTTCTCCTCCTCCAGCAGATCCCCTTTCTACAGATCTTTCTATAATTGCGCTTGTTGCTTTCCTCTGGCCGTCCTCACGTCCAAGAACAGCCTCCTCCTCCGCTTGCCCTTTCCTCCCTTGTGGCCGTCTGATGGGGCTGTTTTCTCTGGGGCAGGCCCAGACTGTCGCCTTTCCTCAGCAGGGAGGTGTCTTCTCCCTGCTGTTTTCTTCCTGTACTTTTTGTTGAGCCGTAGCTGCTTTCTCAGTTTCCCGCTTCCCCTTCCTCTCTTATCTTCATCTAAATCCATCACCCTTGACTCATGTGATTTATAGCTTTTGATTTTGCAAAAATTGGACCGTCTTAAAATAGGTTGTGCTTGGGCACTCTGCGTACCCCCTTTACAGAACAGCACGTTATTGCATGAATCTGGATACACTGCAGGTCACATCCTGACCTCTAAGTGGCAGGTCCTCACAGGCCAGCCTGGTGACTGTCTACCCATGATGTGCCTTCTGTCTTCCAGTTCCAGACTCAGAAAGACCTGATGCTACAGTTTTAAATATGATGCCCAAACGTTAATTTGCTCTGTGATTTAAACACTATGATCTTTGCTGCTTTCACTTCCTCTACCCTGCCCCACTCACCCACCCCACTCCCCAGTTACTCTCCGGTAACCGCTCTCCTTAGCACTGCCAAGCACTTCCTAAAACATCCATCCACTGACCTCGCCTAGGTATTATTCACCTTTCCTTCTCAGCAGCATTCAGCACTGTTGATTCTTTCTTCAACAAATAGTCATTGAGTGTTTCTCTGTATCAAGCACTGCTCTAGGCCCTTAGGACAGGTTAATAAAACCAAGATCACTGCCTTTGTGAAGGTTATAGCTTACCAGAGTAGGGAGGCAGACACTATACAACATACATGATACATTATGTAAATTATTAGCAGTGGTTATGAGTTAACCACATAGACACATTAGTAAGTAAACGATCTAGTTAACACTTAATAACAGAAGCTAGAGAAAAAAGGAAAAATAGGACAGGGTAGGGAGTCAGAGAGGTGCAGGTATGAGGAGGTCTTGGTGCTGCAAGGACGGTTGTGTACATTTCACTGAGAAGGTGACAGAGGCTTGCAAGAGGAGACAGAGAGGGAGCCACGTGGACCCCTGAGAGAGGGTGCTCCAGGTAGAAGCTATAGCCAGTGCTAAGGCCCTAACTTAGGACATGCCTGGTTGTTCAGGGAGCAGCAAGGAGGCGAGGGCACTAGAGAGGAGAAAGTTGAGGGGACGCTCATAGGAAGGGGTCAGAAAGCTATAGAATCCAGGCCGCCGAAGGCCTTGTGGGCTCCTGTTGATCACACTCTCGCCTGGCCTCCGTACACACAATCTGTGCTGTTTCTCTCCTTATTTCCTCATTTTCATTTCCAGGGACTCCTGTCCTTGGCCAATCCCCACACAGCTGGGTTTTCCAGGTGTCTTTTTAGCATCCTTCTCTGCTCCCTCATCGTCTCTAACTTTTTGATCACATCTCCTTCCCTGGGTTCTACTTTGACTGATTCCCAGAACTTTTTCCAAGTCACACCTGCCTCCATGGTACCGTTTCTAACTCAGTATCTCTCTAACATCTCACACTTAGCATATGGCATCAGCTTTCTCTCAAGCCAGTCATTCCTGGGTCCTTCTATTTCCGTTAATGGCAACTCTATTTCCTTGGCCACTTGGGTTTTGAATCTTGTAGGTGCCGTTTTTCTCCTTTCTAATCAGTGTTTAAGGGCCCTTAAATCTATCTCCAAAATGGGAAACTTCCCATGGGGATCATGTATCCAACAGCATTAACTAGAGTTCACCACGTCACTTTTAGAACTTTATGATATTGTCATATTTGCTTACCTGAGTTCTGTATTACCAATAATATTTCCATAATGAGTCTAACAAATCAGAAACGAACTTTGCTTTATGCTAGAATCATTCAAAAGGTTATAACAAAGGGCAATTCTAAGGCGGGCAATTCTAAGATAGACAATTCTTGTCTACCTTGTCAACTAGACAAAATAGCTATAGTTTTGTAAAAACAGAGAGAAAAATAGGACCTGGGTTGCAGGATTTTCTTTTGGAGCCAGAAACTTCGGATCCTGCCTTTTGCTGGGCCTTCCCTTGCCCTTGTTCAGCATTTGGGTGCCCTGCTGCAGCTCCTGCCTGGCACTTCAGTTCAGCAGTTTATCCAAGGTCCATTCAGGAAGGAATTCGAGGAACGAGCAACATCCCTGGAAGTAATTTGTTGAAAGTAACCCATCCACCCTCCAACCTGCTGAAAAGTTTCATGGCTTACGAATCCAAGTCGCTCACACCCAGCTTCCACTGCCAAAGTCCAGTCTTCAGCAGGAAGCCCATCCGTCACCCTACTCCTCCTTGTGCCACAGGGGTACTTTATTTACTTTTCCTCCAAACATTGTTATTTTCTGCGGCACTTCTGTGGCAATAACAAGACGCCACGTTAGTCCCCTTCCCTGCGTCTCTCTCCTGTTCTCTCCCTCCCTTGCTTCTGTCTCTCTCCTGAGAAGCCATTTATGGCTTACATTTAGAGAAAACAAGACAGACAGTTAGACGCAGCTGCTCCCTCTTGACAAGTGTTATCTCCCACTCTTAGGGGCACTGCCCTTCCTGAAGCACATAAATTCTCCTTTCCTGTTTGCGTAACTGTTCACTCTTCTCCCTTTGGGAAGAGTAGGCAGGCTCCAAGGAGGGGCTATGCTCACTGCACGTGGCACGAGCGCTGTGTTCTGTTGGCCAAGATTCAAAACCAGCCCTGGAGCAGGACAGTGTCAGCCACGGGGTCCTTGTCCATCCTAACAAATGATGACTCGTTTCCAGAGACTGGCCCCTCAGCAGCCATGCCTAAGGCGCTCCAACAGTGTCCTAACATCACGACTGAGGCGTTGGCAGGTTTGATGGTTCTGAGGCACTCCTCAAGAGAGGAAAAGGGTAGGAGATAGAGGAGAGAAGAAAGCAGGGCTTGGAAAGATAAGGCCAGAGGGGATTTCCTCTTCCCAAGGAGCTCTCAGCCACCACACAGCGTTTCTGGGCCTCACAAAGGCTTTTCCCAGCTCACCAGCCGGTCTGACCACAACCTAACAGTGAGATCCAGAACAGATACATCCTGAAAGCACTTAGGCTTACTGTAAAAGGCCAGCAGAGATGTGGGAAGAGTCCAGTTTATTTGGGCCAGGGTCTATGGACTGCAATTGCCTCACACTTGATCTTAGCCTATGGGCTGAGAATTGATTAGGTTGTGCTTCTTAATCAAGTTTTCTTGGGAGCTCTGATTCTGAATTAGTGCCATTGGCTGCTGTATGTGCTTTGTGTCAACTCTAGGTGGTCCTCCCACACCTAAGTCGGAGGCTTAAGAAGCACAGTAAAGCTGCGATGAATTCCCAGCAATGGAAATTTTCCTCAGAGCTTCATTGTCTAAACTCTGAACCCCATCATAACCTCAGTTCTGCCTAGCACCTAACTAGTAGGTTGCACAATTTGATGTCCCCTTGCTGTGCTGTCCCACTTGGAATTGGCAAATGAGTTCTGGACAAGTATTATTGGCCCAGGATCCCTGTGGGAATCAGAGCTGCAGAACTGTTTCCTGGCTCCATTCTTACTGTCACGAGTAAGGGCTTTGACTCCTAACAGCCAGGAAGGGAGCCTGGGCAGACAGGATATTCCCTAAGTATAATGAGATCTGGCAACTGACTGTAGGGTGGGAAAACGTACAAGGGGAGGAGAGGCTTGTGTGTAAAAGCCTCTAGAGACTCGTCTAGATTCCAGGGGTCTACATTTGATGGGGCAAACACCTTGATAATCCATAGTTGAAACATCCTTTGTTGGCCTGACATATTCTGTCACTGTTTGAAATGAGGAAAACCTCACTGACCAAACTGATTAGCAAATATTAAGAAACTAATTCAGTGAAAAAGTATTTAACTCAAATGAGCAACAGATGTAATGTTCATCGTAGACTTTATTTAAATCTTCATCTGGTCAATTTGCCCAATATTTTAATGTTGTCATACATATGGGCATATTCTGGAAAGATACGTTGGGTTTTCTGGCTTGCCATCTCTGTCAGGAGGTCGTGTAGCTTGTGCCATTTGTCATTGACTAGTTCGACTTTTAATGGTTTCCATTATGTGAAGGAGAATGATGGGAAGAGCACGAAGGGAGAATTTTCTGGAAAGGGTGTTAAATTTTGACGTAACTTTTTAAACCATCCTCTTGTTCTTTGCTGACCTGAACTGCAAGGTCAAGTGCACAGATGTGCTGAGGAAGCCAACAGTGCCAGGTGCCCCGGGGCCTTGGAGGTGAAGTGTGGATACACTCAACTCCCACGGAGCTGACTGAGCTCACTGCCCAGATGGTTGCAATAAAACGCTCCTTTCACTTGAAAGGATAATTTAAAAAATAAAAAAATCATAAAACAATCCTGCTCTGTACGGTATTATCCCAGGCAGGCATAGGAAATCAGGTCTGAGTCACCCATTTAAATCCAAAGTGCTATTTTTAGTTGGCAGTGTCAGCTGTTCCCTGACATTCATCCTGATGTCTAGGCCTTTTGGCTGATCATTTGCTGATCATTAATGGAGTGGGTGAGATAAGACTTATTAACAAGGTTCAGTTTGAGGGTATGGATTAGTGGCATAACGATCTTGCCTCTTCTCTGCAGAATGATCAAAGCTCAGCAGCTAAGAGCCTGTGAACAAACATAACTCCCACCCACGTCTTCCTATCTCCACTCTTTCAGAAATAGGCAGAGTTTTACCAAAGAGCTTTTTTGTTTGATGCTACTCTATAAATATAATTTGGGAAATGTAGTATTTTGAAAACCAAGACGTTTTTAAAAAGGGGCTTTTGTCAAAAACGCAAAGCTGGTCTTCACTCCTCATGTGTTTATATTTGTGGGTCACTCAGGCTTTCTGTGGCTCAAACTTCGTACATATTCCCAGAAATTTGGCAAACCCTTCTTAGGGGAAGCCTCTGGAAAATGTCTTTTGTCCTCAGGCCATTCAGCAAGATCCTAGAATCTGGGGATCAGGGAGTACAGCCCAGAAGGGGCCAGGCTCAGAACCCTGTGGGGTACTAGGCAGGAGGTAGGTCCTTCAGCCCCTCTCCCTGAGGTTACGTTTACTGCTACCCCTTCTGCACCCATGTCTTTTGTTTATCTGGTGGATAATGCCTTTCTCTTGGTGGCTCTCATGTTTCTAGATCCCGGCATAACATACCTGCTGACCGCCAGGAAGCAATTTTCACCCCAGGCTGACCAGTCAAGGAAATAACCACCGTCTGGGAACCAGAGAAGTTCAACTGCAAGTCTGAAGCAATTTAATTTATCTTAACACATTTTCACAAGTGGAAAATGTGGAGGCCAGCACCGTATAACTTAGTAAATTCAAAACATGGACAAAAACAATCAAATCTGGTTTTTCCCTAAGAGTGTCAGATGACTGCTTCTGGCTTTCCATTTTATCATGTTATGTAAATGTGTTCAACCAAAGGCAAAGGCTTACATTCTCTCAGAGCTTCCTTATCATCAAACATTTGAGTTACCAGGAAAACAATTTGGCAATATATGCGAAAAGCCATAAAAATAGGCCTTTCTTTGTAAAAGTGATTCAATTTCTTGGCATATTTTAAAATACATTAGCAGGAAATCACCATTGTACAAAAAAATTTAGATGGCTGAATGATCATCTTGAAACAGACCAAATGTCCGAAGAGGGAAGATTTAGGATAAGTGATGATTAATTCATGTCACAGAATACAACTCAGCTATTTAAAACCTGTATCTTTGAAGAACAGTTGATTGCATGGAGAACATTCCATATCACACGTGCAAAAATGGTGGAGAGAGAGGTTGAAGGGTTGATGGGGAGGGATGAGACTGGAAGTAGGGAAACAAGAGAAGAACAGAATGTGAACGGCTGTACTTCTGATATGTGGGACCACAGGGCAGGGGCAAGGTGTGAGCTGAGCTAGTCCCTGGACTGTCAGATGAGCACATACACTCACCGGAGGACTTGTGTACTGCTCTGTTGATTGGTGTTGGTAAGCTATTCCTGAAAATTTTACAGTACTGAGAAGCGAAGGTGAGTGAAATTAGGAGCAAATGGAGACCACATGCCCTCTGCTCAGACCAGGAAGTTACTCCACTTACGGGTCATTCTTGACATGTTTGGTTGAACTCTTTACTTAAAAATGAAGGCCAATGAAGATGCCTTCATCTCTAAGCTTTCTTATGACCACAGCACTATGCATCTGCTTCCCGTCCCAGGTGCACTTCCTGAACCATCAATATCAACTGTTCACTTCTCAGCGCATTGAAACGGCTGTGACTTCCACTGTGTCTCTGAGATTGCGTTGACAAGGGCCCCCCACTCCTTCCTAATTGATAATAGACTCCTTCATGTTCTTAATCACTTGGACCCATTTCAATTTTTAATAGCATTTGACCATTTCTCGTTGAAATTTTCTCTAACATTCTTCAAAGAGGTCATTCTCACCTGGTTCCCCCTCTCTTTCCCTCTTACCTTTTCTTCTTTCTCTCCTTTGCTGGCACTTCCTACTAGGCCTTGCCATATCCACTGACCTCCTAAAAAATGTCTCCATACGTTTCAAGACTTAGCTCAAAGTTCAGTACCACTGTGGAGTCTTTGTTCACTCACTCAGGTTACCTACGGACCTCCCCAGAGGTGGACTGATGGGCAGGTTAATTAAAATTCAGCATAAGGGCCCTTTATTTGCAAAGACCCTGGGCCTCATATGTTCATGAGGTCCAAGATCTTTGTAAAATTTGCAGCTCTAATCTATTTTAATTGTGATGGGTTAGATCTAGAGTTTCTTTCTACTTTGATCAGTCCCTAATCATAAGTCTCCTCATGTTGGGTAGCTTGGAATGGCTGAGAGCATTTTGGAGAATTCAGCTTAGGGAGAGACGAGTTACAGAATCATTTATTTGGCTTTAATAAGCTATATTTATGTGGTTTATAAGCACTTCAATGTCTGATGAAGCAACACGAGCTGTCTGGTGTAGGATTGGCTTCTAGGAATACTTCATACTGCCCATCACCCTGTGCTGTGATGCTGAGGGGCAGGCAAGGCCAGAGGCTGCATCACAGTTGGAATGGCCTGATGTGCTGGGCACTTCTGAAGGTACTAAGGTGACACGAGGTTTAAACCTATTGACTTCTTTCCAATCTTTAAGTATACAAAATTTTAAGGAATGATTTGACCTTCAATCAGATCTAGTCAAAAATATCAATAATTAAAAAAACAAAGTTCAATGAACCACACTAGAGGAGAGACTGAATTATGTTTCTGGTATCTCTATGGAAAATTACATTTAAAAATCATTGTTACATGAAGACATTATCAGAGTACACAACCAATATATATGAGGAAAAATCTAATAGAGGTTTATTAGACAGTTTGTTAATAAAAATACTGTGTAGGGTTTTTCCCCCTGGCTTTTGTGATGCTTGTGGAATTTGTTAGTTTTTTTTTATATTTGAAACTTGTCATTCCTTTTCTCACTTTAAATAAAATTTCTCTTTTATACTTAAATTTATATTTGTAATTTCAATTTGTTTTCTTAAAGAGAGTTCTGCAAATCACACTAACTTTAGGCTGCACAGAACTGAGTGCCCCGGCCTCCCCTACAGACCTCAGATAGCAGTCTCAGTTCTTCAGTTTGTACCTCCATTGCTTAGCCCAGGCCCAGATGCTCAAAAAACGTTTGTTGAAAAATATGTACCTAAATATTATGATATTTAGATTAACTCTTAGATAAATATTAAATATTTAAAATAGTTACCTAGAATATTCTGGTGTCACACTAAGCATTTATCTTAATGCGATCAGAGAATACAGCATTAGGACACCCTCAAAATTCAATCCCGATTCAGAGAAATTGCATTCAGGTTCAGTTCATGCTCCTCTGCTCACATAGTGGTTCCTCATACTGGGTCTCATTTAACCTTTACCATATCCCCAACTCCTAATAATTTAGAGACAGAATAAAAGAGAAAAGTAGGAAGGGCTAGCACAGGTGACTCATAATATACTGTGCAACAAAGTGAAAATGAAATTGAAGAACAATGATGGAAAATATCTGTCAAGCACCCCTTGATACAGTCGGCTCCTGAGATTCCATTATCTGCAGAGACTACCCAGCAGCGAGGAGAAGAGTCAGGGCCTAACGTTTCATCGTCAGATATCAACTTCTTTGCTTTGTGACTTGGCTTTGTCTTAAGGCCTTGCTATTTCAGGTGATAAAGTCTCTCCAGAGGCTACACTATAGGTATCCAGCCAGGTCCTCAGTCTGCAGAGCACACCCCCAAGTCTAGCCTTTTCACATGTCAGTCGACCTGTTGCCAGGCTTCTGGAGAAATTCTTTACATGGGACTCCAGAAACACTCGTCATAGGCTGAGTTTAATACTGATTCCTGTCTTAAGTTATTGAGTCTCAATTCTGGAGTCATGACTACTTAATTTGCTCCTTCCTCTGAGCTTTATAATCAGACCCCATGACCTCACTGCAACCTTGACTTCCACCCTCATTCAAGTTCTTTATTTCTTTGATGACTTGTCTTTCCCCATTTAGGTTTTCATAACCATGGAAATGCAGTCCTATTCTTTTAACCTTTGTAGGTGTTCATCTGGCATCTTTATCATCAGATTCTTGACCTTGGCATCCCCTTTCTCTATAGACATTATAAGCAAATTTCCCAAAAATAATTCACATTTTTCTGAAATGTAGCTCCTGTGGTTCCATCTGCTTATCCTCCATATTCTGATCCTGTCAGTCAGCTTCTAAATAAACATAACACAGACATCCCTAAACCCATGTCCACAGGCCACTTATCCACTAAACACCTGCTTTCTGTGACAGAGAGAGAGCCCACAAATGAACCCCGGATTTATGAATCAGGGAAAAGGCCTGAATAACCCAATTAAGAAGACAATAAAAGTAACACAATATAGTCAGGATAAATAAAAGAAAGAGACCATGGGTAAAAACAGCCACGAAGAAGGTAGAATTCTCATCCGAAGTTTAGACAAAATGAAAAGAAGATTTGGCAAGTTGTAAATGGTCTTCTAGAGAAAATTGAAAATAAATCTCAATCCTTGAATTATAGGACAGATACTTGAAACTAGAAGCATTATAAAGAAAATGTACAAGTATATATCTCAGTGGCAAGATAAATATTATCTTCTTTTGTGAAGCAAGGCCAACAAAACTGAAGATACGTCTTCTAGGCCTTTGGGGTCCATATGGGAAAACAGCAAAGAGGAAAATCCAGTCACCAAGACAACAGTGTGGGCAGATTACCTTTGTGCCTTGTAAAGAATAGCTTTGCGGTTCATTTTTTTAATGTGCTGAATTTTGAGGTCTGATATTTAAAAGAATAATAATTAGATTAAAATAGAAATGCATCACCACAAGAGATGTAAAAGGTTAAAAAGGAACACTTAATACACTCATTCATGTAAGAATTACTTGGAGGTGGAGTCAAAGTATATTCAAGTCTGAAGATACAGGAACAATGGATTTCAAATACATTAAGACTATTTGCCTCTTGTTTTGGAATAAATTTGGGGTGACACCAAGAACCAGTTACTCATAATTATAAGTTTTTCAGAATGATAAATTCAAACACAATTAACAATAGTCCCAACTTAGATTTCTCCCCAGTTCCCTCGATAAATTGGCTGTGGGTGTTTCTTGAAAGAGAAATATAACCAAGTTGTATTCGAACTTCTCAGGGGCTTTGACATTCTGCCACCAACACACAGGAAGCAAATGGATTTTTCTACTGGTGGTGGTGCAATTTGTGCTCAGAGAATAGAATATCCCAGGGGAGTGTCAAACCATGAGAAAAAGAAAGGTAAGACATTAAAATCTGCATCATCTGGTCTTGGCCATGTTTGAAGAATGGTGTTTTGCACATACTGATAGTGCGTCCCTGTGTTTATACTAGAAAACTTTTCCTACTCTGAGTCAGAACAAATGTATATATGTTCAACAAATGAAAAGTTCCACTTGAGAAAGCAGGAGCCTCAGGATTTTGCTCTCCCCAGGTCACTAAATCTTGGTATCCTGGGGTAGACAAAAGCCAGTGACAATATCCACACTGTTCTTCATCTCCCTTTTCAACCCCTTGCTAGGACTAGAGAATTTCCAGGGACTGAATTGAGTATCAATTGTTAACCAAACACAGTGACCATCACTGCTTTCTGTCAATTCACGAGGAAGCCCCCAAAAGTTATTCTAGAAATATGAAAAGGCAAGAAAAGCAAAACAGAAAGGTGCTTTTTTGTTGTTGCTATATGCTAGATAATCATCCCCAAAAAGGATTTCCAAAATCCATTGTGCAGCATTGCATGGTAGACAAACACACTCATACCAGCAAGATGTGTTACACTTTCCTGGTTCTTACAAAGAAACACACTCCCATTCTTTCCCCCAACACCATTCTTATGTCTATTTGGTACTCCTAGTTTTGGCATATTTCCCTAGCAAGGGAGACACAGTTTGTATAATCTCTGAAGTCTTGTCACAGGAGGAGACCCAACCTTACAAAAAGAGTTGTGTTTCCTGAGGAGGCACTGAATGGCCTCACTGTTTTCTCAGGAAGATGCTTATGTGTTCACTTTGTGCTTAATCAACCACAGGCCCAGATAATTCAAGCAAAGAGGTACTGTAAAGAGTTCACATCTGAATTGCTTTGGACAAAGTTCTGGCAAGAAGAGAAGTGTTCCAAGTTAGGGCTATTTCTTACACAAGAAAAGCAGGCATTACTTGGTTGACAAGTCTTCCAGCAAGCTCAGCTTTCACTTCTTTAGCTGCAGTGAAGGGTATCATCTCCATGAGCCAAATTCCAGGTGGGTACTGTGATAAAGGCCGTCCTGGTCTATGAGGGTTCATCAACTCAGGTCCCAGCTGGGATTTACGCATCTTGGAAATACTTCCATTGATGAACTGGTTCCGTATTACTTGAATCAAAGGGAAATATCTAATATTCTAAAAAGTTGAACTAGCTCTGATAGTTTCACAAAATTATTTCAGTACAATGTATCAGTGAAACCTCAGTTAGATAGGCAAGTTACAGATTAAGATCACTGGCATTTTAAAAACATGATCCCTAAATTTGACCCTCCTTCTATTGAGAGACAGGTCTATGCCCCCTCCTTGTAAGTCTGGCCTTTATGACTGCTTGATGAACTGGATTCAGGGAAAGAAAGAAATACTATGCCAGTTTTCTTACCCAGGTTTCAAGATACTGGGTTTTCACTATCTGTCCCTTGAGGCGCTCATACTTGAGATTCCATCATTATGTTGGCAGGAAACTCAAGCAGCCTATGAAGAAACTCACATGGAGAGAAGCAATGTCCCTAGCCCATGCGCTCACTGACTCCCCAGGTAACAGTACCAGTTTGCCAGGCATATGAGTGAGCCGTCCTGAAAGTGAATCTGCCAACGTTAAGTCATCTGCCCAAGCTGACCTCCATGTTGGGTACATGAGTTGTCTCTGTTGAGCCGTTAAAAAAAAACTGTATTTTCATGAGTAAAGTAAATTATTTCTTGTTGAAATGTTTAAATTTTAGATTACTGTGGAGCAATATATAACTGATACAGTCAGCTTACCACGAGATATTTTTACGCAATCCAAAGATTTAAAATAATTACTCCCTAATCTAGTATCAATTTTGAAATCCAAGAAAGCAGATTCAATTTAATAGACGTGACAGTTTGCAGCAAAAATCAATTTGATGCTCAGGTTTCGCAAGAAGCCTTGTTAAATCAATAACCTGCCTGCTTAAAATGGAAAGTAATGATATTAACAACAAAAACATAGCACTAGCAGCTATAGCAAAATTTACTACAGCAATCTCAAGTACTTATGACAAAGATACATTCATTCATTTACCTGTTCACTCAACAAATACATAATTTACTTCAAATGAGAGTCAGCATCTGATAGTGGCTAGGCAAAAAGATAAAAAGGCACAGTGGGTAACAATGAATAACAATGATTATTGTCTGTTATAGTCAATTTTGTGCTGCTGGGACAGAATACCTGAGACTGGGTAATTTACAAAGAACATAAATTTATTTCTCACACTTCTGAAGGCTGGGAAGTCCAAGATCAAGGTCCAGCGCTCTGATGAGGGCTGTATCCTCTGGAGAAGACAAATGCTGTGTCCTCACATGGCAGAAAAGCAAGCAAGCAAGCTACCCAACTGGGTTCAAACACCTGCCACTCTTGTCTGCAATAAAGTTTTACTGTGCACCTGGGGAAACTAAGCTCATGGACCTCAAACTCTCTCCTCTGCCCATCTGCAATGGGGTAGCATTTGCCCATGGAGACCTATCCATGCCTATGGGGACAAGTGGTCAAATGCACCGAAAAAAAGGAGCATCAAATTTATGCTAGGCAGTACGGGTTATATCGGCCTGCTTGGTGTTTAATGTGCGTTAGATATTAGTCCCCTCCAGATCCCATGCTGAAATGTGATCCCCAGTGTGAGAAGTGGGGCCCTAGTGGGAGGTGCTTTTGTCATGAAGGGCTTGGTGCTCCCCCCTTGGTGATGAGCGAGTTGGCCCACTCTGTTGGGCAAGTTCATGCAAGAGTTGGTTGTTCAAGGAGCCTGGCATCTTCTCCCCGTGCTCTCTTGCTCCCACTCTAACCATGTGTCACACCTGCCCCCTTCACCGTCTACCATGACTGCAAGCTTCCTAAGGCCTCACCAGAAGCTGAGCAGATGGGGGCGCTGTGCTTGTACAGCCTGCAGAACCATCAGCCAAATAAACCTCTTTTCTTTATAAATGACCCAGCCTCAGGCATTCCTTTGTAGCAACGCAAAATGGACTAACACAGTGTTCCTTCATTTCTGCCAACAGCACCTGGCTTCTCTTTTCGGGAGCCACGGCCACTGAATGTGCTTGCTGCTGTGCAGGCCAGCCAAGGCAGCACATTTCACTCTGCTCTTTCTAGCTTCAATAATTGTTTTGAAGTTGGGTAAGAGACACAAGTCAGGAAAGTCTAGACAGTCTTCACAGCTACCAGGAGTGAGAACCTCTCTTTCACCTGGGGTTACAAGTCTGGGGGTTACAAGTCTGGAGCTCACTAGGCAACCAGAGTTGAGTGAATCTAATAGGGAGAGAAGCAGAAAAGAGACATGGAGAGATTCCTTGGGCATTGGAAGTGGAAACACGCTACATGAGCTAATACTTCCTGAAGCTCAAAAGATTCCTAAAATTGCTAATCTATTAGTTGAACCAATTTTTGGCCAAGGTATTACTTTAAAAAGCAGGTTAAGAAGAGTCCAGAGTCAGGGCTCTTCCCAGTGAGGGTCTTCTAGCCAGCCTCAAACAAACATGAGGGTCCTGTGGTTTGGCACCAGAGAGCTGACAAAAAAACAATGGAAAGCAGAGGTATAGAGTGACTCCTAGAAATTCTCCCTACTTGTGCCCCTGGACCCGGGGCTTCACAACAGAGTATTAACTAAAATGTAATTCACGGCACAATTCAGTTTTCAAGCAGCGCCCTCACCACCGTTTCTATGAATCCTCACCAGCGCCCCAGGAAGCTCATTGCCATCCCATATCAAAGGTGATGTGACTGTAGCCTAGAAGTTGAAGGGACATGGATTTGGACCTGAATCCTCTGACTCCACGACGCCACCCCTTCCGTTGGTCTTCATTGTAATCTCACAGGTGAAGCATTTTCTTTTGAGCGGGAAGGAAGCCTCAAGCGTGGAATGAAGATGCAGGAATAAAACCTGCTCACTTGAGATGCGCAAACTAAAAAGAAGAGTAGCCTTTATTTTTAATTTCATCAGGATAATTAGATGATATTTTAAAACTCTTACCAGTTACTCATTATCAGTTATATGACCTTCTCCCCTCTTTAGGCCAGAAGAGGCAGCAAGGGGCACGGCAAGTGAGGTGAGAAGGCTGACGGGGGTGGGGGAGATAGGGGCTGTTGGAGGAGTCAGAGGCAAGTGTACAAATCCTCTCCGATGTTCCACTAGGAATGTGCTGCAAGAAATATGCTGGAGAGGCTGAAGAAAATTGTTTAGAAGGATTATAAATCATTCTACTATAAAGACACATGCACATGTATGTTTATTGAAGCACTATTTACAATAACAAAGACTTGGAACCAACCCAAATGCCCATCAATGATAGACTGGATAAAGAAAATGTGGCACAGATACACCATGGAACACTATGCAGCCATAAAAAAGGATGAGTTCATGTCCAGCACCACTCAAAGTCCAGCACCAGGCCAAGGGTCCCCTTCTCCCCATGCATTGAGGACACGTGAGCTGTACTCCCTCTGCCCAGACACCATCTTACACAGAGTTCCAAGAAAAGGGGAGTCATTCAAAAGCCTAAGCAATAATCCAAAAGCACTGATTTAACTCTAAGCAGACAGCTTAAATGACAGAACCAAACTGGACTGAAATTACTGCGTATGTGGGAAGGAGGGAGAGTTACCCCTCAGGAAGCTGGAGCCTTCTGAGGATTTTGTATCCCATTGACCAGTGTCTGTGCTAAATGCCTCCTCAGCCCTCGATGCTTTCTTACTCTTCCTATCACAGAGTGATTTGATTTCTTTTTTGGCAACACTATTCCCCAGGCTTCCTCCATCATAAAAAAATAAGCTGGAGAATTTATTAAAAATACAGATTCTTTTATTTTATGTATAGTCCCACTAGCTCTAATTGAATTTAAATCTCTAAAAAAGGGGGAGAATCTGGGAATCTGCACTTTTTATAAGCACCTCTGTTGACTCTTGTGATCAATTTGGCCAACACTGCTCTAGGTTCTAGCTGAGCTTCACCCGGTTAAATATGACACCAGAAGGCCTCTAAGTCCTGCTGCTGACAGGCTGCTCCTGGCTGTATTTGCTACTACTGTGGAGATGTGGTGTTACTCTTCTTGGACCACAGCTCTTCCTGATTATATGTCTTTCTCCTTAAATGTTTGGGGTCAAGGTGTTATTTCATCATCATGCTTACACACAACCACATTAACTCACATCAGTTTGGTTAAAGATTTCAAGTCCTTTAAGTCATGCAGATGAATCAACAGCTTGGAGAGCTACATTTGCATACATGGCCGTGGCCATCAG
>CM052652.1:2178873-2219490 GCA_028533165.1 Leontopithecus rosalia
ATAGATGAACACAGCCGGGGTAGTAAGGAGCTAAGGCGTAAAGTTGTAATAGATGAACACAGCCGGGGTAGTAAGGAGCTAAGGTGTAAAGTTGTAATAGATGAACACAGCCGGGGTAGTAAGGAGCTAAGGCGTAAAGTTGTAATAGATGAACACAGCCGGGGTAGTAAGGCAAAAGGGTGCAGTGGGGCAGTTAGATCAGTGGCAATGGCACTGTTAGGAGGTGGGAGGTGAATTCACCAGGCTGGGCACAGTGGCTCTCACCTGTAATCCCAGCACTTTTGGAGGCTGAGGAGGGCAGATCACTTGAGGTCAGGTGTTCGAGACCAGCCAGGCCAACATGGCAAAATCCCATCTCTAATGAAAATACAAAAATTAGCTAAGCGTGGTGGTGCACCCCTGTAATCCCAGCTACTTGGGAGGCTGAGTCAGGAAAAACTTGAACCTGAGAGGCAGAGGTTGCAGTGAGCCGAGATCATGCCACTGCACTCCAGCCTGGGAGAAAGGTCAAGACTCTGTCTTAAAAAAGAAAAATAAAAAATAAATGAAAAACAAAAATCTTTAAGATGGCACACATATGGGATGTGGCGACTTAAAGAGGGAATCATTGAGAATAACTTTGAGGTTTCTAGTTTTGGTACACACTAACTAGAAACATAATTAGCCAAGATGGAAAATACAGGGTAACCCTTAAGTCAAACAAGAAAAGAAATTCTCTCTTAGTCTGTTTGTGGTCTCGGGTAATTTATAAAGACCAAAAATGAACTGTCTCACAGTTCTGGAGACTGGAAAACCCAAGATCAAAGTACCGGCATCTGGTGAGAGTCTTCTTGCTGGGTCCTCACACAGTGGAAGGAGGGAGGAAAAGAAAGAGGAAACGCACTCCCATAAGCCCCTTCTGTAGCAGAATTCACCCATTCACGAGGGCAGAACCCTCCTGACCTAACACTTCCCCGAAGGCCCCGCTTCCTAACACGACTGCATTGGAGAGTAAGTTTCCAGCACATGGATTTTAGGAGACACATTCAAACAATAGCAGACACCCACACAGGTGTGAAGCACTTACTTCAGAACCACTGTGTTCAGAACTGAGAAATAAAGGTTACGTAAAAGGAACATCTGAAACAGCTACCAGCCACAGCTGGGACCTGAAACTCCAGCCTCGGGAGGGAGCAGAACGAGGCTAACGCCGACAGGAACACAAAAGTTCAAACGTAAGATGAAAATAGGGTAGGAGCTCGATTTGCACAACGCCCTTAAGACCCAGGGACTGCGTCTCTGACTACACATATGCATCCTTTATCCTCTGTTTCTTCAAGTGCTAGTGTTGCAATTGTCTTATTTTGTTTTATTTGATTTTGGTTAAACAAATAATGCTCTGAGAAGTGAGAGGGAACCAACAGTCTAGGGGACAGCAGCCCTAGCCTCTCAGTCTCACCCCGGAGAGGAGCAGGGAAGGGGGACAAGACAGTGGGAAGAACGAACAAAGCAGCTTCGGCTATGGAGCCCAAAATCAGCTGAGGGGCCATGGGAACTGGTTCTACCTGCCAATCACCTAGAGCATTAGCTTGTGGAAAGACTGTGCCCACCCAGCCCAGGCCTTTGTGGATTGCGCAGGACAAGCCCCTGTCCCAAAATACAGCACAGAAACAAACTGTGAGCATACCTCAGCTTTACTGCTGAGCACATAAACCACTTTAGAGAAAAACAGTGGTATTTTATATAAGAAACTGGCAAGACCCGTGGTGTGGACGACGTGCTGAGCGTTCATGGTCGACCTCAGCAACTCTCAACCTATTTGAGTTTCTAGCCCCTCTGACGCTTGATGAGTACACGTCACTCAGGCCTCTGATTGTGAAAACATTTTCTCTACTGTGTTCTCCAACTGTCACTTGAACTGACTGGTAGAATTTCAGCAGACAATAGTGAGACTGTCAACAAAAACAGTAACTCTTTTAGTGATTCCAGAGAGATCTCTGGATTTACTTGGATGTCAAAAGTTCAGGCATGGTGGAGGGGTACTGAGGAAGAATGGCAACAACTCAAGCAAGACATTATGGGAAAGAAGTTTCCTATCTGGAAGAAAAGGGGTGTCTCTGGGTGAGTACCTTCCTGCCAAATACACAATTAAATCACTGAGTAAACCTGCAGGAACCAGTGACTTCACTATCTTTGTTAACTTTTCATTCAAATATTTGACGCCTAGACAGTGTCCTGAATGTCTAAGAAATAAGAAAAACTGGGCCGGGCACGGTGGCTCACGCCTGTAATCCCAGCACTTTGGGAGGCCGAGGCGGGTGGATCACGAGGTCAAGAGATCAAGACCATCCTGGTCAACATGGTGAAAGCCCGTCTCTACTGAAAATACAAAAAAAATTAGCTGGGCACGGTGGTACGTGCCTGTAATCCCAGCTACTCAGGAGGCTGAGGCAGGAGAATTGCCTGAACCCAGGAGGCGGAGGTTGCGGTGAGCCGAGATCGCGCCATTGCACTCCAGCCTGGGTCACAAGAGCGAAACTCCGTCTCAAAAAAAAAAAAAAAAAGGAAAGAAATAAGAGAAACTGGAGAAGCATTTTAAACAGCAGAACAATAGGAAATAGTGTGTTTCAGTATGAGAAACACTTTAAGGGAAAATGATGTCAATGTGGGTTTTCCGTGATCACAGAGCACCAACTCCAGATCAGAGCACTAGTCCCGAAAGGCCAACCCAAGTTGGGAAGAATTGGGAGGAGCTCTGCTCAAGTGGGGTTCACATTTTCCCTACCATCTCTGCTAATCCCAAATTTTGACCTGTGATAGTGAAACAGGAAGGAGGGGTGTTCAAAATATTTAATAAATAGAATGGCAATCTAAATAGATGGACCAATCAAAATGGACGTGGGAAAGAGTCTAAGCATGGGGGCAGTTAGAGTGTTTCAATGGCTTGGTCAGGAAGCGCTAAGAGGTCAAACTAGGTAATGATAGTGGGAATAGAGAGGATGGTTTGGACCTGAAGGACATTACAGCATATACTTAACAGCCCTTGGTACCTGACTGGAAGCATGTGCAGTGAGGGGTCAGAATCAAAGATGATGGCGAAGCCGTGAGCCTGCATTCCAGGGAGAATGTGGTGCCTTTAACAGAGACGAGGAATTCAGAAAAGGCCCAGGTTAGGGTCAGGTTGGAAGGGGAAAAAGAAGGAAGGGCTCCAACAAGGGCATTTGATTCAATGGACTAGGGGGAACCAAGGGGAGGACTGCAACAGAGAGCTGCAAATGCGGGATCAGAGGTGAGGAGAGAAATCAGAGACAGAAACAGAGAATCCGCTCCCACAGACTTCGGTTTTTACTGAGCATAAAAAACACAGCTCAGTGGCTGCTCTGGATACTTCCACAGGTGGATTGGGACCCTGGTGCTGCTGCCCACTTGCTCATTTGCTGAGGCTTGTCTCTCAGAGAAGGGCGAGTGGGGAGCATGGAAAGTGTGGCTTCTGAGCCCTCTAGCTGGGCGGCATCGTGCAAAGTGGACCGGCAAAGAGGCAAGGCAGGAGAAGAGGCCAAGAAAGAGGCAGGCTTCCCCAGAGCTTTTCTCAACCGCCAGAGGATATTTTTTAAAGTTTTTTAAAGTAGATTTGTAAATCAGTAAAAATGGAGAAAATATTTTATAAAACATTGTTACATGAAGAAAATACTTAACGTATTCTTCTTACTAGGAAACGCTGCCTCATTCAGAGAAGTTTCAGCCTAATCCCAAAAGCTGAGGATCTGTAAGAAACAAACAGTTTCGTTTCCCCTGAGAACACGAGACAACCAAGGATCAATGATGTCATTATTAATAATTAAAAAGTACTAATCATTATATTTATTAACTATAATAATACAAATCTCACCTCATCAAGTAGAATCTTTTTGTATTTTGCTTTAATTGCATTTACTTGTTAGTAATTTTATTTATCTTTGCTGGGTATTAATTCACTATTTCATCCTACAAAAAGATGTCTTTAATTTTTAAAAAATTTATTCTAGGCCACTTTGGACTGGGCATTTTAAAAAATTAAGAGTTCCAACAATCCCATCCTACATAACGACTTAGCTTGTGTGACAAAACACTTCCCCAATTAACCATTTGGCTTCACCAAAAACTATTACAACCAAATATCACTTGGACAATTTTCTCTTCTCCCAAATTTACTTACACTTGAAATAAAAAGGGAAAGTAAAACAAAGTGATCAAGGGTTTATGTTCTGGGGTAAGAGTCCCCCAGTTTCAGTCCTGGGGCCCTGTATTCACTTCCTAAAGCTGCACAACAAATCACACAAACTGGGTGGCTTAGAAACACAGGCGTTCATTCTTCTGCGGTCCTGGAGGCTAGAAGTCCTGAAGGAAGGTGTTGGCAGAGCCACGCTCCCTCTGAAGTCTCCAGGGAAGAACCCTTTCTTCCTTCTTCCAAGCGTCTGGTGGCCCCAGACATTTCTAGGCTTGTGACACTGTTACTCTAGTCTCTGCCTCCATCTTCCTCTGTGTTTCTATGTGTCCATCAGTCTCTTATCAGGACATTCACAGTGGATTTAGGGTCCACTGTCATCTAGGATGACCTCATTTCCAGAGCCTCAATTGAACTGCATACAAAGATTTTTTTCCAAATAAGGCCACATTGGCAAGTACTAGGAATTAGGATTTGGATATATCTTTTTGTTGGGGTTGGGGGATAGCAAAATTCGATCCACTCCAGGCCCTATTACCAGCTGTGTGATCTTGGGCCACTGACTTTACCTCTCTGTGCCTTTGTTTCCTTGTCTATAAAATAGATATGGTACTAGTACCAATAGTTATATAAATAAATAACACATGCAAGCCACTTAGCACAGTACTCGAAACATAAATATTAGGTTATTCCTATTTTCTTGGTATAATAGAAGAAACAAACAAGCAAAGAAGAAACCAAGATCAATATGGCATTCTCCTTTAACATGCACGATACATTTCTATAGTATGTATTTTTCATTTTAAGTTTTACGCAATATTTATATCATTTTTGAATTATCAAATACTTGTGAAATAGAAAAAGATTGTAAGAATAATATTAGGCCCATTGTATTGGTCTGTTCTCACGCTGCTATAAGTATATTATCAGAGCCAAGCATGATGGTACACACCAGTAATCCCAGCACTTTGGGAGACCAAGGCAGGTGGATCACTTGAGGCCAGAAGCTCAAGACCAGCCTGGCCAACACAGCAAAACCCCATCTCCACTAAAAATACAAAAATTAGCCAGGTGTGGTAGTGCACCTGTCGTCCCAGCTACTCAAGAGGCTGAGGCACAAGAATAGCTTGAACCCAGGAGGTGGAGGTGGCAGTGAGCCAAGATCATGTCACTGCATTCCAGCCTGGGTGACAGGATGAGACTCCGTCTGAAAATAAAAGAAGACTGGGTAAGTTATAAACAAAGGAGGTTTAATTGACTCCTTGTTCTCTCTGGCTGGGGAAGCCTCAGGAAACTTACAGTCAAGGCAGAAGGGGAAGAAAGCACCTTCTTCACACAGAGGCAGGCGAGAGAGGGTCAAAGAAGGAACTCCCAAACACTTATAAAAACCATCAGATCTCATGAGAACTCACTGTCATGAGAACAGCATGGGGAAAACTGCCCCATGAAACAATCGCTTCCCTTTCTCTACACGTGGGGGTTGCAGTCCCTCCCTCCACATGTGGGGATTACAATTTGAGATGAGATGTGGGTGGGGACACAGAACTAAACCACGTCTCCCATGTTGCAACTTAGAAAACTGAAGCACTGTGTGGTTACGTAATTGCAGTAGTTAACAGCTGAACTAGAACTTGAGCACTAGTGGTCTGGCTGTAAATACCGCAGTCTTTCTACTCTGGCAACCTAACAGGCAAGTTATTTTCCATTTTTATGACAAACCATCCTCCCACATCCAACACTTTATATAGGTGTAAGGAAGGGATTGTGGTAAAGCTCTTGATTGAAATATACCTCTGACCCCTTATTTGAATAGATAAAAAGAGAAGATGAATTAGAAAAGGAGGAGGGAAACATACGCAGTGATTAAAGGGGGGCTTTATTTTAAATTTCCTTTCAAGTTCTATATAAAATAGTTCAGTGTGTTTCGTTCAAAACAGGTTACCAAGCAACAGCTTCAGGCAAGTCAACTCTGCTCTCCATTTCCCCAAGGTTGTAGGGGTCCAAAGCACAGGCAGGCGTCTGTAGGGAGCTGGTACTCACGTTGACCCCTTGCTGATTTCTCTCGGAGGCGGCTAGCAGCAGTCACAGCCCAATCTCTATCCCCTCAGGAAAGAAGGGGGCAGAAGCAGGTAAGAAATTGGCAATAAAAGGGCAATAAGAAGAAAGCTTTAATCTTAAGTCTTTGCCGGCTGTGGTGAGGACAAACCCACTCTATTTTATTCAAAAGGTATTCTTGCAAAGAAAAAAATCAGACATGTTGAAAGGAAAGAACATTAAAGAGGGATTCTGGTATTTTTATCCAGATAGCTCAACCTCTAGTTCTGAAATTCTCCTGAGAGCTCTCGCTAGAAGCCATAGTTCCTTCAACAGAAAAGAAAAAAAGAAAGAATATGAAGGGGGAAGTGGTGAGATAATTAGGTAGGGACACATGCTTGTAAGTTCTATCCCCAAAATACAGAGTGTGAATGATTATATAAGAGGATGAAATATGAGTAAATATGGATATTACAACCTTCTTTGAAAAACAGCTTCATACTGCTTAAAGTCATTTTAATAATCTTGTGGTTTATTCTACAATGTATTTTCCAAATTGCTCTAGAAAGCCTGAAGGCACATGTACAATGAAATCATTCAGCAAAATGTTTAAACAATTGATAATAGTAATAAAATTAACACTAGCTGTGTTTCACTGTAATTCCCAGTGAGGTAACTCTCTGCCCTTCTATGGCATTTTTCTGGAAGTGACTGACCTCTGGGTAAGGATTAATTAAATCCCGCAACTGGAATGAGGGGTGAGTACAGTTAAATCCTGTTATAAAGCACCTTTTTATTCATAGACTGGGTTACACCTGGGTCAGATTATGCCCCTGTGTACATGAGAATGTAGAACACATCTTTCACTCTCTAACCCTGAATGCATATAACACAAGGTTATGCTTTGTTCAGGAAAACTGATTTAATCACTGACTCAAGCGTTTTGCTTTTCCTCATCCCCTGCTGCCTTACAGCTGCTAGCTCCCAGGCAATGTCCAGGTAATCCTACATTTAAAATATTACAAGATTTGACAACATGATATAATAATTAATTTACCAAGCTCAACTGCTTCTCATTTCTTCAATCTGTCTTCAATGAAAGAACTGAACAAAATGTCCCATGTGCTGTAGCAGCTACTTCAACTAAACATTAAGAGACTGGTCTTTCTTCCTGCCTTTATTCAGTACTGGATTTTATTTAGTTACGTTATGTTTTTGGAAACCGTATTTTTTTAAAGATGTGATTTCTTTATACTTGTAACTTGAAGTGTGCAGGGCATACGTCCTCTAGTAACTGAACTAAGAGCCCAAAGCAGGAAATGGCCAAATGGCTGTCAGTTGTGATACTAGAGCTTTGAGCCACAGCAGTTCTCAATGGCATTTGGACCAGGAACCTTAAAGGGGCGCGCAGCCCATTCAGGTAACAGTGCCATTTTCTCAGCCACCCTTTGGGCCTGCAAGTCTCATTTCCTCTTTGCCAAGTTAAATCTGACCCCCCAACCTGTTGGTTAGTTAGACTCCGTCAGCGTCATCCGCCATATGCAGAACTTGCTTCTCAAGATCATGGCGATCTCAAAGGACTTCCTTGCCCATGTGGGACAGATGCAAAGCTCAGGTTAAATGAAAAGACTTGACAATGTGCAAATAAAACACAGAAGACACATATATGGCTTGTTTAGGCTTCAAATAAGCTCTGACTGAGCCAACCAAATCCGAAGAGATTTAGAGAGGGTCTTCTGAAAAGGCTTCGAGGAGGCCAGACGCTTCAGGATATGCTTTAAATGCTAAAATTTCAGGGAATCAAGAGGCTGGCTCAGTGAGAAAAGGGTGTGCTAAGGGCAGGAAAACATCTTCAGAGTGACATAAGCACAGGAAGTGAGCTATGAGCATGCACCAATGTGACTGGCTGAAGGAGGCAGAAGCCCAAAACAGCAGTGCTTTACCCAAAGCCTCTCCGGAAACTCGGTAAGCACAGATGCCCTTGAAAGAAAACATGCTTTTCTGTTGTTACATGTACTGCAGCATATCACAGATCCTCAGATGCCTCTTCTGACTCAAATGATAAAACCACAGATAATATTTCTGTGTTGCTTACTTCTAAAGAACAACGAGCTGCTCATTGTCATTTTGCTCACACGTTAAAGATAACACAGAAACTGTCACAGTAGGTAGCTGATCAGACATAAGCAGAGCAGGAGAGGGCCCCCGTAACCAAGAATGTCAGGCAACCATCGGGTGACGGTCAGGTGGTTGTTAACTCTCTCTCTAAAATAATAATTGGTTGCAGTCGGCGCCAGCACCGGGGAAAGGCAGTCTCCCAGGAGACAGAAGAAAACAGAAGCAGGTGATCAGCAGCTTCCTGATAAGATCTCGGGATTTGAGGGAGCAGGCTCACACGTGCGTATTAAGAGGCAAAATGGTGCCGTTTGACACCATACACCTGGAAGGTATATGACCTTCCAGGAATATTCGGTTGGTAAGGGAAGTATGCCTCAAGTGAACATGCATGCAACTTTGGTAAACACACGGCTCATGCTTCCCTCCCAATTGCTGGCAGCCGCTGTGCATACAGGCAGCCCACCCCAAGGGAAGAATCAGAGGAGAAGAGAGCAAGACCCCAGGATCATCCCAACATATAAAACCTAAGTCCAAAGGTCCAACTGCACTTGATTTCTCAAGTCACCTGCTTGGCCCTGTTTCAAATGTACTTTACTTCCTTTCATTCCTGTTCTAAAGCTGTTTAATAAACTTTCACTCCTGCTCTAAAACTTGCCTCAGTAGTCTGCCTTATGCCTCTCGGTCAAATTCCTTCTTCTGAGGAGGAAAGAATTAAGGTTGCTGCAGAGCCGTAGAGATTCACTGCTGGTAACATACTTCGGTGCCGCAGGACTTGAATGCATTCTGCTGCTAACAAAAGGACTTCATAGATGTTTGCAAGCAAGGAGCTACTATGAAGATGATGCCCAAAGGTAATGCCTTAAATATAAACGTAGCAGGTCAGAAAAGATCCTGCTCCAGTACTCCAAGAACACTGCATGCTGTGACACAACTTACATCCATGCTTTGAGAGATGACACCTGCATTCAGCCCTGGCGTTGCTATCTCCACACCCAGAGCATAAATGCACTCCTCAGGGCAAGCCTACAGAAGTCTCCAGTCAAATGCACAGTTATGACCCTTCTTCACTCTTTGCTAAAGGAACCTCTCTTAACCCGCAGGCTCTGGAGATCACAGTGAGGATGACAGCAGCCAGACCCTGAGTGAAACAGACGTTTTTCTCCTTCGACAGCTTTTCTAATCACCCCTGATCTTGCGGCTCAAGGATTTCCAAGCTAGTGGAGCAGAAGCCCCAGCATCCCCGGAAGCTCCTTTCTCAGTGTCTGGGCCACTGAGCTTCTCTAGACCTCATCTCATTACCGAGACCCAGGGCGCTCAGGGCTTCCTCTTAGAGTCCCTTGTTCATTCTCTAGGGCTAAAAAAAAATAATAATAACCTGCTGGTTTTCATTTACTTGTAGAGTGTGTTCTCCTGGCTTATTTTCACCAGAGTAAATGGAGAAAAGTAACATCAACTAGTTAATTCACTTTTTCATTGACTCAGCAGACACTTTTTAGTCTTACTCTGCACAGGATACTCTGTTAGGTTTCGTTAAGGCTGGGGCATGGAGACAGGGATCTCTGGGAATGTGGCTGGGAGGGCACTTGGAGGCTGACCTATGGTGGATGCTACACAACTCTGCCTCCCACCCTGGTCTAGAAGTTCATTGGGTCAAAAGTGTAAAGAAGGTAGGAGGATCCAGCGTCTTTGGGGGCCAACACTACAGGATGAAGGGACTGTAAGGGAGGCTTGGAGAAGTCAGTTTTAAGCCACTTTTTATTTTATTTTTTGTATTGCTCCTTGTATTCAAGTTTTTTTTCTCTTCCTTAGTAATTTTATGTTCAGGGCACATGTGCAGATTTGTTACATAGGTAAAGTTGTGTCATGGGGTTTGTTGTACAGATTATTTCATCACCCAAGTATTGTGCCTGGTACCATTGTTGTTTTTCCTGATCCTGTCCCTTCTCTCACTCTCCACCCTCCAATAGACCCCACTGTGTGTTGTTCCCCTCTATGTGTTCATGTGTTCTCATCATTTAGCTCCCACCTGTAAATGAGAACATGCCATATTTGGTTTTCTGTTCCTGGGTTAGCTTGCTATGGATAATGTCCTCCAGTTCCAGCCATGTCCCTTCAAAGGACATGACCTTATTCTTTCTATGGCTGCATAGTATTCCATAGTGTATATGCACCACATTTTCTTTATCCAGACTATCATTGATGGGCAGTTAGATTGATTCCATGTCTTTGTTACTGTGAATAGTGCTGCAGTAACGTATGTATGTATGTATCTTTATAATAGAACAATAACATTTTTTTGAGTATTGGGTATATATCCAGTAGTGGGATTGCTAGGAGGAATGGTATTTCTGTCTTTAGGTCTTTGAGGAATCGCTACACTGTCTTCCACAATGGTTGAACTAGGGTACACTACCACCAACAGTGTATAAGTGTTCCTTTTTCTGCACAGCCTCACAAGCATGCTATTTTTTTACTTTTTCATAGTAGCCATTCTGACTGGTATGAGATAATATATCATTGTGGTTTTGATTTACATTTCTCCAATGATCAGTGATGTTGAGCTTTTTTTTTAAATGATCGTTGACTGCATATCTGTCTTCTTTTGAAAAGTACCTGTTCACGTTCTTGCCCACTTTTTAATGTAGATGTTTGTTTGTTTTTCTTGTAAATTTGCTTAAATTCCTTATTGATGGTGGATATTAGATCTTTTGTTGTTTTTCTTATAAATTTGCTTAAATTCCTTATTGATGGTGGATATTAGATCTTTTGTTGGATGCATAGTTTGCAAAAACGTTTTTGCATTCTATAGGTTGTCTGTTTACTCTGTTGATAGTTTCTTTTGCTGTGCAGAAGCTCTTTAGTTTAATTAGATCCCATTTGTCAGTTTTCACTTTTGTTGCAATTGCTTTTGTAAGCCACTTTTTATATCATTTTCCAAACACCTGCCCTCCTCCTAACTTTGTACACAGCTTATTCCAGAAGATAGCCTTGGAGTAGAACACCATGAACCAAGTACTCACCAAGGATGTCCACTGCTCTCAATTGTACATACGCAAATACTTTATTTGCCTATTAAGACATTAGCTGAAACTATTGAATAAATGGATAAAGGAGGTGAGAATGCTGGTCCTTTGTCAGAGAATGAAATAAGCAAAAATACAAAATGAGAAAAGTAGAAAATAACTGTGTTCCTTTGTTCCTGCCTCTTCCCTATACCCCGCAAAAGGGAGGATGCACCACTCTCTTCATTTTCTAAGAAAAGAAATGGAAACTGAGTGGATAACTGATGTGCCTTCTAAGGATAGTGCCAGCAAGAATAGAACACAGACCTCTTTCTTTGAAATGTTGATTTGCATGAATTCCTCATCTTCACCTTGAGAAAGGTTCTCTTTCCCATCTAAGCCCTAGAGCGAGATACGTTTGGGCTCTGATTTTTGCATAGCATCTGTTCCTAAGTGAGAATGGCCACTGGAGTTTGGAAACCAAAAAGCAAGATAAATGGTGTCACAAAACTGTTTAAAAAAGGAAAAAAATCACCAAATCTCTCCCTCAATCTCTCTCTCTCTGCTCTCACACACACACAGATGCTCAATATTGGCAATGTTAATACATCTTCTGAAGAGACAGAAATGAATAAACCTAACAGAATTCATCTTTAGGGAAAAACAGATGGTTACATAATATGGCTTTTGAGAAGAATTCCTAGAAAGAAAAAAAAATCAATTGACAATGCAAATTAATTATTGCCACTCACTGCCTTTTTTTCTTTGCACAGAAGATAATTAAAATGACACCAAGAAAAATGGCGGGTTCACAGAAATCAGACCTAACAAGTCCAATAGGTTCCTCCTATGTAAAACCAGTGCTGCTGGTGTCCTCTCCCCACCTCCAACCCCCACCACCCCATCATTTTATCTTCCTTCACTTCCTCCAGCAGCCATTTCTGCTGGGTGATGCTGAGCTTTCTGTTGAGTCAGCTTGGCATATCTTTTATTTGGCAGGCTTCTGACAGGCAGGATTGACAGATCTTTGAGATTTACTCCCATCCATCAGCCTGAAAGGCTTCATAGGGCTAGCCTTCAGTACCTGTAGCAGCATTTCTCCAGGGCCTGGCACACCAGCCAAGCTAATATCAGGGAAAAGAGCATGTGGCAATTTGCCAGGCATTGCCCTGCATCTTCATGCACTCACTTGCCAGGGTAAACGGGGAATGCTCCAGACCTGCTGTTGTAATCTGGAGGGTGCCAACCTCAGCTTAGGTCAAGTTTGTGGTCTGCACAAACACATTCGTGTACACATGGGGCACATATACAAAGGCATGCACACATGTGTGTGCACGTGACAGCGTGAGCTTAAAAACAATTAATTTCACATATTTCTCTTGTTTCTTTTCTTATTTCTTCAGCAGAAAAGGTTGCTATCAGTCTCCTTAGATGGAATTGCCTATGACACTTGCCATGCTTTTCTTTTTCGATCACCAGCAGAGAAATAAAGTCTCTTCTTTGGATTCAGACTCTCAGCAGAAGATGCATAAATGACTGTGGTCGGGAGAAAGGTTTGGGAAATAATAGTGTTTCTTTAGCTCAAACTCAATGGATAATGTTTCTTCACACTGCAAATGTGGGTTAACATGTCAGTATTTATCTGCTAGACCCTGTGAAATTGCCTTTCGCCCACTCCCTCTTCCTGGGTTTCAGATTTTCATTTCCTCAAAAATCTTCAGGTCAAACTGTTTGGAATGTGGAAGAATAATATTAAGGTGCCACTTAAATCTCAGTGGTTTGTTAAAACTGATGTTTGCTAAATGTCTATTTGTGGAGAGGACTTCAAGTTTATTTTCACTGCAAATCCAAGTGAGATTTAAGAAAAGAAGAAGAACGAATCCCCATTGTTTATGGTCAGAAGAAAATCACTGCCCATTTATTAAAGAAGCTGATGCAAAAAGATGACATTTGCTCTACTCAGATATCAACCAATGGAAACAAAGCCCACTATTTGACCCCTGGGTGCCGTTATCTAACAAACAAAGATCTCTGGTGCCTTTCTTTAAGAAAGTGAACATATTTACCAGCAGAATGTAGCTATTAAATGTAGTGGTCCTTTGCTAGTAAGAATTACCCAGGTCTTTGCTAAATCTACAGATTACCAGTGTTCTTCAATGATGCTTTCCGTTCACACAGTGTATATCTGCAGGCCAAGGCACTTAAATATTTAAGAAGCTCATTAGGTGAAGTTAAGTAATTTGCCGAGTATCACATTGCTGTCTAGACATCAAACTGGGCCTAGATTCAGGTTTTTTGACTTTTAGACCAACAGCATGGACAATTCTGTGCTGTATCAATTTTATCATGGAAAAATAGCAAAGTTGTCAGCAAAGAAATACAAGATGGTATACCTTTAAGGCAGTTATATTGACATGAAGCTTAGGTGGCAACGGAACTTGAAAGTATTACTGAGCCATCACTTAAGTTTCTAGTTTTGAAGACCATATGCTATCCTTCTAATTTTAGTAACTATTTTTAACTTTGTAAGTTTGTGATAAACTAGAATATCCCCCTCTACAAATCCCTCAAGTACAATAGTGGGGATTTCACCATCCAGTCATCAAAAAACGTTCAGAAATCCAGCCTATTCTGCTTCAAATCCTCAGTTTCTTCTTTGTCCCGCTTTCTAGGTTCTCTGAGAGCTCATAGGCGTCTCAAAGGAAGGAATCTAGTTTACTGCATGCCAGGAGGAAAAACATATCCATGCCTCCTCCCTTATAGAATCTACAAGTCTAGAACAGAGTCTTGCTTTCATCACAGTGACAAATCAGGGGTGATCTGGGCCATTTCCTCAGTGTTACCCATAGTAAAAGAGGCTCCCAGCCACTCTAGCTAGGGATTTTTGGGTTGAAGTCATGTGATTTCCTCTGCCAGACCCTGGGATGTCCCAGGATGGCTGTGGGCAGGATCTGGATGGAGCTGGGTAGCAGAGATGGACTCTAGGGCACCTCACAGTGAAATGTATTTTTAAGTCAGCTCACAAATAGAGTGTTTTTATAAATTTCTTTCAAATCTCAGTTTTAGTTTTAGCTTCTTGCCATAAAATCCCCTACTCCTAGGACTTCTAATCAGTATCAATTTCATATAAGAAGTCTCAGCCTACTTCTTATATGTATATTCTCTTCTTCATCTGAACTTGGGATGCTCCCAAATGATGCCCAAATTTGGTACATTTAAATGAAGTCAAGCAGGAGGAATTCACAAAAAATCGTTTTATCCAAAATAGCAGTAAGCCTCATATTGGAAGGTCACCAGCAAAGACTATCAAAAACACAGAATTTAAAATTCATACTTAGGACTTACATGATATGCTTTAGACGGCACCAAAATTCATTCCTGTCGCTAAACTATTCTTTTGTGTGACTGTTCTGCAACCAGTAAAGAACTTCTTGGGGATGGAGACCGTGTGTTGTTCATTATGTGTCCTCAGCACTTAGCCCACTGACGGGCATGTAGTGAAAGTTTACCACATGTATACTGAAAAAACAGATTGCAAGAAGTTGTCTTTTCTGAATTGTGCTGGATGCAAGTTCAGAGGAAGTTGGCAAGAGCCAAACGCATACGCTATTGCCGACCTTTGAAAGTAGTGGGTTGGCCGGGTGCAGTGGCTCATGCCTGTAATCCTAGTACTTTGGGAGGCCGAGGTGGTTGGATTGCCTGAGCTCAGGAATTCGAGACCAGCCGGGGCAATAGAGTGAAACCCCGTCTACTAAAATACAAAAAAATTAGCCAGGCATGGTGGCATGCACCTGTAATCCCAACTACTCAGGAGGCTGAGACAGGAGAATTGCTTGGACCCAGGAGGCAGAGGTTGCAGTGAGCCAAGATCATGCCAATGCACTCCAGCCTGGGCGATAGAGTGAGATTCCGTCTCAAAAACAAAAAAAGAAAGTAATTGGTTAAAAGACTACAACACCATATATGCGTTGTAATGGACCTAGAATATCCTAAAATATATTAAGATTTGGGCCCTGGTGGTAAGGCCAGCGTAGGTGGGAGAAGCACTCTGCAGAAAGAACCTACTTGTCCTTGTTAACTATAAAATCCTCAGCTCTCCGGGAACTAGGCCTCTTGGTGGAACTCCCTATAATGTAGGGTTCACTTGAGGGGCCTTTACGAGTCAGCCCTGGGAAAGAACATAGTCTCTGGGGAAGAACAGCAGGCAAAGTGATGCTGAGCTGACGGGTCCCTTAGGGCGAAGGAATTAGGGATGACTACCTCGGCAGCTCAGTGGTAGAAAAGCTGTGGGAAACAAACAAGTGGAGAAAATTTGTGTGAGTTTTTAAGCCATATCCAGTTTACCTTTCTTGGTGACATTTTACAACATGTGTTGTTTTCTGTTTTTTTTTTGCTTGATTTATAGCCACATCCAATTTACTGCCAAAGCAGCTCCTCTGCGTTCTTCTCCTAAATGCTAAATACCTTGGCAAGTTTGGCACATTCTTTACCGATATTACTCATAGATCCTTTCCACTAGAGACTTTGACATTCCTTAAGTAATGCTCGAGACAACAAAATAGCTTGTAGTCAATCTTCCTATCTATTTTCACGCAAAGTTTATTTCCATTTGACTATAAATTGAAAAGTATGGGGAAAAAAGATAATGAGGAAATTGATTTTTTTAATTCTCACGTTAAACCAGGTTATGAATGGATGGAAAACTGGGCTTGAAGGTTGACATTGAGCAGATCACTTAGCCTCTTGCCGTCTCATATCATCTGTCAAAGAGCAAGACTGGATTCAACAATTAAACTGTCATTTTAGGATTGGCACAAGGAAAATAAAATTTCCTAGCAGCCTTAAATTTTTTAAAACAAATTTTCTATTAAATTTAAAAATATATAAAGAAAAGTGACATATTATAATCATCTTGCTTAATGAATTATCACAAAAAGAACTCAACCATATAAGCACAACCTTGATGAAGAAATCAAACATAACTAGCATCTCAAGCCCCTCTCATGGCCCATCCAGTCCCCACCCTGCTCAGCCTTTTCCAAACATAAACATGTATCATTACTTCTAAAATCACAAATTAGTTTACTTTTGAACATTATAAAAATGAAATTATACCATATATTTCTTGATGTCTGTAAGATATATATTGGTCTACAATTTGGTGGTAAACAAAATTCAGATTTATCAACACAGGTGACCAAGGTTTTGGGCCTTCGTGCCTAGGCCTTTATGTCATTCAGAATTACTCAGTATGTGGGGACAGAAGTGACTTTATGTATTTTGAGCTGAAAGATATTTAATATACATGATTAGAGTCTCACATAACCATTGAAAGAGCTGGGGAGGCAAAGGTCAAGAAGGTCACTTTAGGAGACCTGGCGGTATAGTGATCACAGAAAGCCACCACCGATGACATTGGCTGCTAGTCCACAGGAATCAAGAGCCAAAGGAAGCCCTCAGTGAAGATCTCAGCTCCCCAGCCAAGGCTGTAACAAGGAAAAAAAAAAAAACAACTCCTTCTCTTCCACCTTTCAAATCTCACATAAATTAGGAGGCTACTGTGAGCTTGAAATCAGAATCCTGCTGGAAAGGGATTCAGGAAACTTCTGTGACCTAGAGAATAATAATACTGAGAAGGGCAATGATGACATGGAGCTGAAAGCAGAGAATGTGACCAGCACTTAGCTTCAAACCAGCTGGTGGAGGCGAGTTTCTAGTCTTCTAGTCGATCCGTTTCCAACACAAATCTTATAGTGCCCTCCTTAGGGATACTCAAAAGCCTGCTTCTATTTTCCTTCTTTGAAAACCAGTGAGTGACTTAGAGAGTCTTTTGTTTTATTGCAGATGTGCAGGGCAGCTTCTGAAGATCAGCAGGCCTGTGCAGCATCTTCGGAGGGTCCTGGAATTAAAGCTGGAAAACTATGAAACTCTTCATACTGAGCGTGGTCACTTCCCGCTGACCGTGCCTCACAAATGGTGAGACCACCTGACATTGCTGAAGCTAATTACTATTCATCATCTTCTGCTAATAGAAACTATTTTCTCTCCCCAGCTCATCTGGGTTTCCAATGTTAGAAGCGCCCTGTCCTCATAAAAGAATTACCAGGAAGGTGGGAGGCTTGTTTGCGTTTCTAACCTCTGGAGAGTCCCAGTAACCAGGCAACACGAGTCATGCTCCAACTGCACGGTCCTCAATCCACTCTTCCTGTGCCATTCCAGTTCAAAGTAAGAACACCAAAGGCAGAACTGCAGAAGACAGATGTGGCTCTTCATTACTACCAGCAGATAACTGGGCCCACCCCTTCTTATTGCTGATTAGAAATTCTGAGACAAGTGCTTTTAAAAAGACTAGGAAAGCAAATTTTATCTAAAAATAAGATTAAAGCGAGTAACCTGTTTTCTTACCAAAAAAAAAAAAAAATGGAGGAGACAGCTTTTGTCTGGTGGCAGCTTATTTTAGTCTGGATGCCTCCTCCATTTGTAATTTACCCTCATTTGGGTTTTCAGAAACATTGCCAATTCGGATGGGTTTCTCAGTGAAGGACTTAATGGGCAAGGTTAAACATAGCTGTTCTGGTGCCTGAAATCCTTAAGAGTCTAGGAAGACTGGATTAAGTAAAATAAACTCAAAAAGGGCTGTCTGGATCAGTGTTTCTAGAGACAAATGAGTATAAATGAGCATGGAGTCAATAGGCCTCCTGGGCCAAGATCAGAGGCAACCTGGGGCCATGGATTAATAGCGGAAGAGGGCTGTCTATTACACATTTGCTAGGGGAGAGTACAGAATCGGACATTCTGACCTTTAATCATCAGGCTAGAGCAAGGACGAGTGGTCCAGATTTAGTACCGTGTCAGCACGTTCTTATAATAAATGCTTCATTTGCTAGGAATTTAGCTATCAGGTTACAGATGATAAAAATGACACTCAAATGCAAGGTCAAGCCACAGCATTTATAACTCCTGTCTATTAGCCAAAATACACAGTCCTAATTATCCAGATGAAAGGGGAAACTGTTTTCCCAAACAGTGCCTCAGTCTCTAGTGATTTACAAAGTACTTTCACACACATCATCTTGTCACAGTGGTGTGTATGCCCTTGTTACCCAGATAGATTGAACTGGAAATTGTTTCATTTGCCAGGTTTAAGTATCTTCCTTTTCCCTGTGGGCGGTTTCTGTAAAGCCTGACAGATGTATTATCATCTGGCTCTTCCAGGAACATGACACCTCTAAAGAGGCGGACGAACTAGAACTGTCTCCGTTCTAACACCTTAGGCAAGAATCCTTCCATCTCTCCAGGTTTCAGTTTCTTCATATGTATACCATAGATATGTTGTCAAAATTGTGCTAATCTTTACCAGCTAATAAGAAATGATAAGAATGAGATTTTTGTGGATATAGGACTTTGATACACAGTGAGAGGAATATAAATCAGCATGACTCTTTGCTGGTATTATGTAATAAAATTTAAAATGTACATACCATTTGATGCAGAAAATTTATATCCAGGAATCTATCCCAATGAAGTAGTTACATAAATATGCAATTATACACAAGATGTTCATCACAATTAGACACAACCAAAACGTCCACCAACGTGAGGCCAGTTCAAAAGATATGACGTATTCATGCAAGAGACTCTATGCATCCACTGGAAAGAATCGTATAATTCATATTTGTTGACTCAAATAGAAGCTCCATGACATATTTTCAAGAAAAAAGGAATTACAAAGCAGTATGGTTCATAAAATATCATTTATGAGTAAATCAAATAAATTCCAGATTCACTGTGATTTAATTCAGCACAGTATCACATTCACAGAAACAGCCCAGCAACAAAAAGGCATTACAGAGCAGTTTCAGCCCTGGCTTTCCATTTTCAGGAAACATTAAAGAACCTACGATTCCTAACCCCCAGCACCACATCTTAAAATACTTCTGTGTCCCACGTCTTTAATCCTGCTCTCTAATCCTCGCATTGTACTGGCTCCCGAAGGCTTTCTTCTCCCCAGTACTCTTTACTCTCAACCAAAGACCACAATGATACCCAGACAGAGCAGCCACTTCTCTTTCATCCCTCCTCTTTCTTTCTAATTTTTTTTCTTCACTGGTTACCACAATCCAAAAAATAAGGTGAAGAAAGAAGAAAATGCTAAGTGGACAAAATTTCCTTCCCAGAGAGTAGGAGAAAAGGGGATCAACTACGCATATACTACAATGTACACAATGTATACTACCTGGGAGCAAGGGTAAAATTATTAAAGTGGTCTCTACTGCATATATGCCTCTCATCTCCAAGGATGTTGACACAATTCTTAACAATAATCATCTCAGCTGGAATTTCCCTGTGAACTTCCTTCTAATTTTATACCTCTCCTTATGCCTCTTTGAGTTACTCATGATGAACATGTTTCGTTTGTAATCAAAAACAAGAAATAAAGTCGTGTCAACATGTAAGAAAAAAAGGTTGTATTGATGCTCACAAGGAACCACAGGCATGAATAAATGCATAAGAACTTTAAATAAGTATTTTAAATAAATACAGTTGGATTGTCTCTTCAGGTTTCCAACATTAATAAGCCCGATTATTTTGGAATTTTAAAAATTATTCCTACATGTTAGAGTTGGTTAATTTCTGAACAACAGTCAGAATGCCCCCCTGTGTTGCTTAATTTGTTGTTTAATTATCAATCAGCCCTGTTTTGATTTGTGAGTCCACTGGGTTATGACTTGCACAGCATTTAATGACTTGCAAAATAATGTTAACTATTTTAAACTCATTGCGATCATTTTCATTCACGTGTCTGGAAGTCATCATTTTGAGGGGTCTCTTTGGAGAAGAAGGAGTTGGTGTATGCATATTTGTAAATATTTCAATTTCTCCACATCCACACATCCTGGTACCTCTTCCTAAATATATGGCACTTATTCTATGATTCATAAGCCAGACAAATTTTCCTCAAAAATCAAGGAACTTGCCTGTGCGGTTCCCAACATTCTGACTCATGAATCTCCTCTGAGCTTGGGGAATTCTGAAGAGAACTTTGTGACGTGTCACCATGGGGCGCAATCACACAGCTGCTAATAACGAGTGCCAGGTGGCGGGTGCTCCTTGTTCCTGAGAGGTGAGCTTGTCAGTCAGACTCCCCACCCGGAATGTCAAATGGCACCCTTGCTTATGGCTGGAAATCCCATCCTGGGAGTTTCAGAAAGCAGAATTTGTCACCTAACAACTGTATTTACACCTCGACATTTCTTCAGCATTATACCTGAATGTCTGAATCAATTCTAGTCACAGGCAACTTACAGCAAGTGTCTTTGTGAAGAGAAAAGAAATAATTGCTGTTCAAAGATCCTAAAGGATCTTGAAAATTGGAGACTGACTGGAATGAGGCTTTAGCAGGCTGGCTGTGGAGCAGGACTTCAGAGCACGGAAAGTACCTAAAGTAAGTGGAAAATGCTTCTTTGGCCCCTCAAGCCGTTGGGAAGGGACTCTACACTTCTGTGATACTCTATAAATATTAAGTGACATTTTGGTACATTTAGCAGGGTACATCTGTTGGCTTTCTTTTATTGTGAAGAAGCTTATCTTTTTGTCCTTCAAAGAGTCACTTGAGTATCCCTCAGTAATGTGAATATGGAACTAGAACTAGAACTATAGTCTAATGGGACCCCTTTACCTCCCACTTTTTAGTGTGACCTGGGAAATATTGCTTCACTTTCTAGTAGGAAGTAAATTGACCTGCCCAGAAACCTAGGCCCTTCTACTCTTAAAGGAAGAGCTTGGTGGGGCTATCACTTTCTGAGGGAAGCCTCCTCGGACTTCCTTACTAGATGATTCTTCCATGTAATTTTACCCTGTAGCACTCCATCATTACCCATCACAGTTGTGGCCTTGCGTTTACCTTGCTGTTCTTCGTTTAATATTTCAATCCTGCCCTTGGCTTTAAGCAATATTGTTTGCAGGCCCAAGGTTCTCTCTGTTTACCGTCACATTCCTAGTGCCTCACAGTGTCAGACTCACATGAGCACCCACGACATCCAGCACCTGTTCAACAAATAAATGCATGAGTTGAGAAGATCTTTTTAGAATAATATCAATCAAGCTGCAGGGACAGACAACGTAACAAAATATTCAAATTAGAGTTACCATCAAGGTAGAAAGACCTGAAGCCAGTAGACAGGCCCTAGATTTGAGTTAGAAACAGAAAACGAGGTGGTTGTTTAATTTCTAAGATGTGGAAGATGCTAGAACTGGTCCTGATCCATTGTTTCTGGGGAGGCCTGTGCTAGGACCTGGCTGGGTATATAATGAAAAAAAGAGAACCATCTCTACGGATGATAAAAAGGACCTCAGACTTATGGTCTAAAGTGATCTCAGCTGAGCAATGGACAGGAAGTGACCTTCCCTCTAAGTGACAGGAAAAGACCGTCAAAGCAGAGGTGTCACCCAGCACCACTTCCATGTTCCTGGACAGCATGTAGTGTTTAGCAACAAGAGCAGGCAGGTCAAATCAATACACAAATCATGCTCTACCTCCCTGCCTGCCTCCTCTGCTGGAGGGTTCTAACAGGGCACCCCACCCCATGTGAGGTGCTTCACATTCAGTGGTGGTATCCCATGGACTCTACCTAACTTTCATTCATTTCACCTGAACCCACCCTACAGGAGATTAGCACATCTGAAAGTCACCACATGAAGGAACTGACATCTTTATAACTCAAAGGTCAGTTGGTTTGAAGCCAGTGCTACCCAGTATAAGCCAGGCCACCCTCGCATGACAATTTGTAGCCTGTATCCTGACACCATGCACTATCCTTGGAACAGAGAACTTCCATCTCTGTATTTCCAGCAAGGCCAGCCTCTGCTAGGAGCTTTCTTTCCTTCACCACCACTGTCCACCCACATGACTCAGAACAAGACTGAATTTCTCCCTTGCCAACACTTAACAGATTCTAGGATACAAGAGAGCAATGACATTAGGGCTGAAAGAAGAAGAGACTGAGTGTCTGGACTGTCTGTTCTTATAGCCACATAAGGACTTGGGTACCACACCCTAGGAACTTCCAGTGCAGGTTATTTCCACTGAAAACTAGGTAGAGAAACAGTCTTGTTATATAAAAGACCAAATGATAACCTATCCCTAGGCTCAGTCTGCCTCTCACCAGTGCAACCTCGTTCTCCACCTTATCTGTTCTCATCCAAAAATATAGATTGAATCTCATCATCCTTTGGTTAAAAATCTCCAGATGATTCTCATTACCTTCAGCAGGGGTCCCCAGTCCCCTGGCCGTGGAGTACCAGTCTGTGGCCCATTAGGAAACAGACCTCACAGCAGGAGATAAATGGCCAGTGAGCATCACCGTCTGTGCTTTCCCTCCTGTCAGATCAGTGGTGGCATCAGACTCTCATAGGAGCACGAGCCCCATTGCGAGCTGCGCATGCCAGGGATCTAGGTTACACGCTCCTTATGAGACTCTAACTACTGCCTGATGATCTGAGGTGCAACAGGTTCACCCTGAAACTTCTCCCCAACTCCCTCATGCCCCCACCACTTCACATTCTTGCATTTGTATTAACCATACAAGTTTTTAAAAATTCTTCTTAGATATTTTAAGTATAAAATAGTATGTACTCAAAAGTCTCAAACAGTATACACAGTACAAACAAAAAATATTATGTTTTCCCATCCTATCTCCACATCAGAAGTAAACCGTTAATGTTTTAGTATGTGGCCCTTCAGATCTTATTCTGTATATAAACTTGTACATATGGGACTTTCATCATAACTTAGCAAACCAACTAATGCAGACCTGTCAAAAACATGTAGAAACAGACAGAAGGACATATTAATACAAAGAGAAAGCAATATATGTCTTCCTCAGTAAGCCGTGTCCTTCTTTAATAAAAGAAGCATGTCTTGCTGTTTGGTAAATTCCCAGGGCCTAGTACAATTACAGGGTAGGAGCTCACTAAATGTTATATAAACAAAAATATTCCGTTAGCAAAGATCAATCTTTTCTTACTTTTAATGTACACCTGAAAAATATGCATTTTATGTGCCCATTGATACAAGGGACATTTGTCAAGCATCCGCTAAATGCTAGACATTGTGGTCCCTATGGCCATGAATTGGGGCAGGTACAAACATAATGATGACACATAGAGGTAAGGGCCACAAGAACATCAGAAAGGAAGTGCCTCAGGCAATCAGAGGGAGCCAGAGAACATTTCTAGAGAGCAGTGTAAGCTTAATATCAGTGACCTGCCAGTCAACTTTGAGGTGGGGAACAGATGGGACTTGCTAGGTAGTATATAGTGATTTTCATGGCCAATTTTAGGTCATCAATGTAATGAAGAATCAGCTCTCTCAAGCTAATGCAAGCCTTCTCCAGCACACCATTGAATCAGGGCATGCCAAGCAGCCTCTTTGAACCCCCGTTTCTCCTTCTGTCATTATGACCTTCCAATGCCGCACCATTTCAGCTACTGTACCCCTCCCATGAACTCTGCAAGTGAAACAAGGGGTTCTTTGAGATGTCTGGGCAGGTGGAGACTGGGAGCCGTAGAGAATTACTTCTAGACTTGATCAAGCTTATGGAAAAGAGCCCTCTCCAGGGGCATATGCTTTATGTCTATCTTACTGACCCTCGAAATGTCCATTCCCCACTCTTTTCCCATTTACATGGCTTGAGCTGATCAGTTCCTCACCAATACTTCCAACCCAGTTTTGCTGAATGAGCCAGAAATCTCTGAGAAATAAACAAGAAAAGCCAGTGGCGACTGCATATTGTAAGTAGAGTTTGACTCTAACCAAGTTCACATCCCCTGAGACTTCAACCTGTGTATTTAGATATCGGATTTACAGTGAAATATGGGGCCTGGAGCCTGAGAGATGAGTCAGAGTGTATTTTAAGAGGTATTGGACACATCCTAAGATTATAATTTTCTTTGAAGCCAGGAACAAAGTGTGCTAGCTGTGCCATGAGAAATTATGATTTCAAGGTCCTGTTTTAAGAAATCATATCATATAAATTTCTAGAAGAGAGACTTTACAGGAATTAGTCCATATGAGCCCAAAATGTTTTCAGTAGGATTATAAAGCTCCACTGTTTATCACAAATCTTGAAAAATAAACACAACCAACAAAAAACTCATATCCACCTCTTTGGGAGTTTGAAGTGTGTTTTTCCAAGTAGGACATCAACCTACAATATTCTCATTCCTTAGACCTAGACTTGCAAACGAATGTGAGATTCTAATTTTACACTCAAAATAAACCACGAAAACTAGTAAGTCAAAAGAGTTCCCTTAGAGAATTAAATCATGCCTTTGAGAATCAGAACAAAGTGTGGGGAATTCTGGAGACAGAATTTAATCCAATCCAGTTAAAGTCAATCGAGCAGTATCTTTTGTTGTTTAAGAATATTAGTGCACTATCCCCAAAAATTAACAGTACATTTATTCCACTTTTTCTAGGGAAGATTTCAGACACAGGGAATTATTAAAGTAATTACTGACATGGAAAAGAAAGCTGTGTTTTAAGATTAAGTATGATGCATCAAAAACCAAAGGCTGAAGCAAGAAAACTTAGCACAAGAAACAGACTCAAGCAACAGATGAAGGCTAGATAACCTTTCACACATTTCCACCAGGGCCAGCTACAGGAACCGGCCACAGTGCAGTCTCACAGGGCCTCACAGGGCCTCACATTCACAACGGCCCCATAACGCTCTGTGGTTATCATCTTGAAATTCTCCATTTTATCTTTGAATTTGTGTTTTTGAAATGAAGGCTACTCGGGAGGCTGAGGCAGGAGAACTGCTTGAACCAGGAAGTGGAGGTTGCAGTGAGCCGAGATCGTGCCACTGCACTCCAGCCTGGCACCTGGCGAAGGAACGAGACTCTGTCCCCCTCCCACCCCCACCAAAAAAAGTCCTAAGTCTTGTAAGCCAGCAGCTCAGAAAATTAAAATTAAATCGAGTGACATTTGTATAATACTTTACAGTTAATAAGATTATTTCATTAAATCTTCAAAATCCCATTGTTTGGTTGGTCTTATTATTACACAAAAATCAATTTGTGCCCCAGTCCAGACCTCTCTGCATCATGAGACAGGAGCCAGCAAAGGCCTTTTCTCTCTTGCTGAGGGTCATGAGAGAACAGGAGCAATCAAACAAAACAAGAGTGGGAAGAGCAGGAACGCAGTTAGACATTGTTTCTTTGAGACAAGGTCCCATTCTGCTACCCAGGCTGGAGGGCAGTGGTGCAATCACAGCTCACTGCAGCCTTGAACTCCTGGGCTCAAACAGTCCTCCTGTCTCAGCCTCCCAAGTAGCTGAGACCAAGGTAAGTACCACCACACCCAGCTAAGTTTTTACAGCTTTTGTAGAGATGGAGGTCTTGCTATGTTGCCCAGGCTAGTCTCAAATGATCCTTTTGCCTCAGTCTCCCAAAGTGCTGGGATTATAGGCATGAGCCTCTGCACTCAGTCAACAAGATACTTTTTAAAGCTGGCTCTTGGTCAACTTCTCACCCTGAACCACTGATGCAGGCAGTGAGCTTGTGGTCAAGACTAGGGCCTGGTCTGTTTTCAGAATGTACTTCAGTGAGAGAGAGGGGGCTCTTCACTTACTAATCCCAAGAAAGAGGCCTGAAGCCTGTGGATATGGGGAAGTAGATGTTACATAAAGAGAAGGGACTATAAAGCTAAGCAAATAAATGATTAAGGCTACTTTTCCCAAATCAAAAATCATTCATAGATCAATACCTTCATTTATTGGGTAAAGGTCAAGCTCATTAACAATGAAGCCCATGCCCTGAATTCTAGCTGTGGAGACTGGAGCTGTGCAGCTAGTACCTAATTTTGCAGGTATCTCATCCGGTAAGTCACAGATCAGCTCAGTTTGCAAAAGGAATTTTGTCTTTTGCAAACCTAGCTTATCTCTCACCTTCGAGTGGCTTTTAGCAGACTTCTCCCCTCTGCTTCTCTGTTCACGATGTAATTTTTCATCTTGTGACAGACCTGCACCATTGCTGTGGGAACACAGGCTTCTTACTTCTTTGTTGGGAATCTGTGGTGTCACCAAAAGAGAGGGAAGGGAGATGCCGCAACATTTGAAGGCAGTGGTAAGGAAAGAAGAAGTTGTTTCAGGATTATACCCTGGAGTCCAGCCCATTCACTAAACCAATTCCCCCGGTCATAACGTGGACGGAGATAGAGCTGGACGGGTATGAAACTGCTCTTTGTCAGAAAGGCAGAAATACAGACACGAAGGGAGGTAAATATTCAGGAAGGAGCAGGCAGGAGGCAAAAAGGCCAACCACCAGAGAGAAAAAGAGAGAGGCAACCAAGATTCCCAAGAGAGACATAAGGGAAGAAAGACACTGGTTTGTAAGATATAATAAGAAACTGTCTTCTGGGTATGCAGGAGAAGTCACGTTTTTTGAGTCCCTCCTCTATTCCCCAATCAAAAATCCTCAACCAACACCAAGTTGTTTACTAATAGGCTTATGCAAATGGGTTGTTTTTGAGAAGAAGACAGCAAACATAATAAACCAGGCTATGTAATTTTTCATGGAAACTCAGTTCCTTCCCATGCCAACAACAGTAACAAAAAAGCTAGGACAATCGTCTCATTCCAATATTGGAATATTTGAGAGAGTACTGAATTGTTGGCCTCCATGAACGTGTCCATCTGGCCCTGGGAATGGAGCATTCCCAGGTTATCTGACATTGTGTATGTTGTTACGTGGCCTCTGAGAATCGCTGCAAAGGCTTCCCTGGCCCAATGCCACGCAGCTTAAAGGCCACAGTCGGCCTGCATGTGTCTATTCCACATGCAGACCACAACAGGCCACAGGGAGGAGCTGTAAGACATGCACACGCTCTGCCACAGGCAGGAAGAGGACGCCTCCAGCAGCACTGTCACTCCTGCCTCTCCGGCTTTTGTCATTTCCCCCACACGTGTCCGCCATGGGAATAGTGTCCCCAATCACTCTTCCCACCATGGGAACCTATCGCCGTGTTGAGAAACGTTCCTACCATGGCCAATAGGAGGCTCCTCCTTCCCCATCCGTCTCCCTCTCACGGTTTCTTTCCTTCTTCCTCTGTAACTGTAAATATTTCCAGGCTCCAGAGGTCTGGAGAACTGCTCGCCCTGCTTCTTAGGCTGACCTGATGTTGTTCATGAAGCCTACTTTCCAGTTCCATTCTTGCCTTGGTCGGCCACTTCCCCTCTGTGAGGGTTGTTACTTCCATGTGTAAATACGGCTGGGCCACAATGGCCAGATATTCAAATGTTCTTCTTCTGGATATTCCTGAGGAGGTGTTTGGGATGGGATGAACATTTAAGTCAGTAGACTTTGAGTAAAGCAGAGTGCCCGCCATAATGTGAGTGGGCCTCCTAGTTGAAGGCCTTAATGGAACAAAGGCGGATGTCCTCCCAGAAGGAAGGATTCTGCCAGCAAACAGCCTTCAGACTCTAAGTGCAGCTCCTCCTTGACTTTCCAGTCAGCCGGCCTATCCTGAAGATTTTGGATCCACCAGGCCTTCACAATCACATGACTCGAGTCCCTGAAATAAATCACTCTCTCTGTCTCTGTGCATACACACACATTTGTTGGCTCTGTTTCTCTGGAGAATTTTGACTCACACACCCTTTGTGCAGAGTACACTAGGAGTGTCCTCATTAACCATGTGGCACTTGTACCCCATTTCCCCCAAGGCTCTCCAACAGGCTTACCTCAAAGTTCACATACAGCAGATGAGGAACTGGGCAGAGGGTAGGGAAAGAGCTGCATGAATGTGCACAGTACTTATTTATCGTGGGAAGATACAGTCTGCAGGCATTAGCATCGCATTTAATGAGATAAATCAAAGGAACCAACCCCTTCTGACATAGTTGCTTACCCAAATAACAGTTAACAGAAAAATGTATCAGTGTTTGTTCATGATTCACTGGATTCTCCTCATTTTCAGATGTCCCCTCGGACTGAATGTTTTCTTGTTTTTTGGTTGTTTAGGGTGGGCAGTCATCAACCTGCTTTTCTTCAATTTTCACAAAATCTCTCATGTAGTTGATGCCTTTGGACTTTTTACCTAGTACTCTTGTAGCAATCATTGGAGACTCCTGAAGAAAATTCTTTTCAACTCTCCTGAGAGAGCTGCCCCTCTTATCCACCTCCATGGTACTGTAGGGTTCACCCTATAAGCCCAGTGCCACTGCCTCAGCACAAATGACTCCCAGGAGGAAGACCCTAACTCCAGCACAACAACGAGCTTCTTCTCTTGCAGTTCTGGACTTGGAATAAGAGAATCACACGATCTCCCCCTTCTACGTGGCTAAAGCTCTGAGAGAGTTCAGCAGCCACATTTCCTGTTATGAGATAAAGTTGGTCAAAAATGAATGCAGGGAGTCAGAGAGGATTTTGAAGAACCTAATTCCCATTGTTCTGGAGACCCAGCTGTCTTTCTAACCTTAGTTTCCATGAGACATGTTTCTATCCTCACAATAAATACCCTGTTTCATTACGGTAATTCAAGTTGGGTTTGTGTCATTTGCAATCAAAGGAGCGCTCAGCAATATGTGTGGAAAAGAATGGCATCTGTGAAACCAGCATTCTGTCCTGGTCAAGCAGCTTGAGTCACATTATCTCAGACAAGTAGAAACCTGCTGTCAGCCCAAGGGGGTGCCAGCTTCAAGCCACTCCACGGGTGCTTTGTGTGATGGAGTCCTCTAGAGGGTTATGGGTTCCTGCCAGCATTCTGGGGTTGAGTGTGAAAGGGGCCGTGGTTGGGGTGGGGAGGGATGCAAAGCTGGCTACTTAACCACTGTCAACAAAAAGATTTTTGGCCATGCACAGTGGCTCACACCTGTAATCCCTTTGGGAGGCCAAGGCAGGCAAATCACCTGAAGTCAGGAGTTCAAGATCAGTGTGGTCAACATGGCAAAACCCCATCCTACTAAAAATACCAAAAAATGAGCAGGGCCTGGTAGTAGCAGTCATCTGTAGTCCCAGTTACTTGGGAGGCTGAGGCAGGAGAATGGGTTGAATGCGGGAGGCAGAGGTTGCAGTGAGCCATGATGGAGCCATTGCACTCTTGTGTGGGCAAGAGAGTGAGATTCTGTAGAAAGAGAATGAAAAGAGAGAGAGAGAGAGAAAGAAAGAGAAGGAAAGAAAGGGAGAGAGAAAGAAAGAGAAGGAAAGAAAGGGAGAGAGAGAGAAAGGAAAGAAAGAAAGTTTCTTCTTCAACTCTCCTCGGAAGATATTTCCATGTATCATTTTCTACAGAGGTCTCATTATCTTAAACACTTGCCTGATATGTAGGCTCTCAGAGTCAACACTGCTGAAATTGACTTTAAAATATTTAAATATTTAAAATATTTGGAAGAATTTTAGAAGGATAAAAAAGAAGAAGAAAAGGAAATCTGAAAATGCTCAAGTGTTGATGGTCTCTCCCACTGCTTCTTGCCTTCTCTGTCGACTTATTTTGGAGAGGAGGCAGAAAGAATTCTAGAATTTTTTTCTACGTTCCTCGTTTATCTAGACAGCGATACCAGTTTTCCTGCTGTCCTAATCAGTTTCGACTGCTGTAGTAAATACACTGTAGACGGGGTAGCTTAATACACATTTACTTCTCACAGTTCTGGAGACTGGGAAGTGTGAGATCAGGGTGCCCGCAATCCGGTTTGTTGAGAGCTCGCTTCCTTGTCTGCAGATGGTCATCGTTTCATTGTATCTTCACACAGCGGAGAACAGAGAAAGAGCTCTCTGGGTCCGTTTTATAAGTCACTCAGCCCATTCATGAAGTCTCTACCTTCACGACCTACTTAGCCCCCAAAGACCTCACCTACTAATACCATCACATTGGAGGCTGGAATTTTAACATAGGACTTTTAGGGAGACATGAACATTCGGTCCGTAAAACTTTTTTGTTAGCTTTTCCTTCAAGAGGAACTTTTACACACTTAAGGTATTCAGAGGGTAAAACAACCTTCTTACTCAACTTCCCACTTCAACTGATGTTCCCTTTCATCCACTCTTCACGTAGCAACCGAAAGCCTATTTCTAAGATAAAAATCAGAACACTAAGTCCCTTGTATAAAATATTGCATCTGTTTCCCACTGTATTTAAAATCAAAATGAAATTTCTGACCATGATTCCCAGAGCCCCGTGTGATCTGAGCCCGGTCCCAAAGGATGTCCCTCCTTTTCTCACCTAGTCTCTTCCAGCCTCCCTAGCCTCTCCCAGACTCTGGAAAGCATCTGGTCCAAAAATTGTTACTCTAAACCAGACAAATTGTGCTTACAGGGAAGCCTCTGACAAAACTCAGGTCTTGGCGAGGCCTTTTCTTGAAGCAAGCACTGCTAAATTCGGAGTGGTAACTAAACAGAACGGTGGACTTGGCTTTAATATTTGCTTCATACTCTTTATAGGTGCAGAAGCTAAAAGACTGGTTAAGTAGGAAAAAGACAGCAAAGCAGCCCACTTCCTGTTGCCTGTAATCATGCCCGCCTTTGCATGCAGCCTTTACAGTATTTGGTGCAGTGCTGAGTACGTGGTTGGGCAACATTACTCAAGTGAGGCATATCATCTCCTGCATCAGAGACACCTGTCATAATGCGCATTCCTGAGTACTGCCCAAGAGTTCTTATCCAGAGTCCCTGGGGTTGAGGACAAGAATAGGCATTTTAAACAAATCCTCTGGGTGATTCTCGCTACACACATAAACTGAGAATACGTAACTCAGCCTCAAAACAAAACTGATGGGTTGATTGAGAACAAAAAAATTACAACTCTGGTCCTAGATGCAAACAACCTCCATCTAGCTTTGCATCTTTTAAAAAATGCTTTCCTCCAAATATAAGCAATCTAGTAGAATTTTTATGAAGGGAAATGCAGCGAACAAAAGGTCAAGAGTTGCTGGGATATTTCTTTCAAAGCCTTAGAGACCTCTCTGACATTCCAAAGATCCTCAATGGGCCTGTAAATTAAATGTTATATGTCCCCATGTTCATGAAAATCCCTTTTTCTAGGGAGCTTTCTCCCACAGAGCAGGCTCTAGCAGATAGAGGCATATAACTTATTCATAATGTTAATGTAGCACCCTGAGTTGGCATGAGAGCACTCTTACCAGCCTGTGTTTGTGTAATAAAGACTAGATCCCCTTTTGATGTTTGATTGTTGATAGCTTTTAATACACATCATTCCCCTTCTCCTTCTGTCCCATATATTGCTAAGCTGATTTTTAAAAAAGCCTGGGTGCTCCCTCCCTTGGCACGCATGAGAGGAAGTTCAAATCATGCACGCCCCACACGTATGAGGGAACACTCCCCCCAGCCCTGTCCCCTAATCGTCATAAAACTCCAAGCCGGTGACCTTTCCCTGCTCTCTCAATCCATTTCTGGATCTTCTTGGATGTTTGCAATTATCTAGAAAGCCTCATCATGAGTGTGGTGAGCCTTTTCATACGTGTGTGTGTGTGTGTGTGTGTGTGTGTGTGTGTGTGTGTGTATGAGACGTCATCAGTCTAGACACGGGAACTAAATGTTTTGGAGGAGGGTGAGTCTATCTTGTGTCCATACAATGACCTAAGCCATCTGAAAAATGGAAGTAGCCTTTTCCTCCATCTCGGTATTACCTGTAGTTTCTCTCTGTCCAGTCTGCACACAGCTGAAAGTGTCATTTCCACAACATGCTGCTCTGATTGTGCCACTTCTTCACTTAAGTTTAGAATTAAAAATGTTCGAGGGTTCCCTACAAAATCAAATTCTAAGGCCTTAGCCTGGCATCTAAGGCCCCTGATTTTAACCCAATTCACCTCTCCAGACTTTCTCCCCTACCATTTTCACATACCTTGTTCTTTGGTCAAATAGCTGATTTACTACTGATTCCCAAAGGAATTTTAATGTCTGACTTGTATTCATACTTGGACTTGTATGTCCTTTTCCATTGTTAAAGTATTACTTTTATCTCAGGATATTATTTTAACTTTCGGTTCTTAAAATTTTCCTTTACTAGATTTTAAGAAACAGGGGCAAAACCTGGCACATCATATGTGCTTAATGAGTATTCATTCTTCTGATTTGATTTTATAAAGCATCATAAACCTACTCCAGGGTTTCCCAAGGGTAAGAAATTAAAAACAAAGGATATTTTTTATTTAAATTTTTCAGCAAAATATTATGCTTTAATCATGAATGACCTTATGGAATTGGGTTTGAGAATTTTCTTTATTTTGAGACGGGGTCTTGCTCTGTTTCCCAGGCTGGAGTGCAGTGGCACAATCTCAGCTCAATGCAACCTCCACCTCCCAGGTTTAAGCGATTTTCCTGCCTCAGCCCCCTGAGTAGCTGAGATTACAGGTTCATGACACCAACCATGGTTAATTATTTTTGTATTTTTAGGACAGATGGGGTTTCACCATGTTAACTAGGATGGTCTCGATCTCCTGACCTCATGATCTGCCCACCTCAGCCTCCCAAAGTGCTGGGATTACAGGCGTGAGCCACAGCACCCAGCCTGAGAAAATATTTTTAATATAAAAATGAAATGAACTAAGTTACATTCTCCCCAACAGTGTAAAAGTGTTCATCGAAGGAATATACCTCAAAATAGTAAAAGCTATTTACGACAAACCCACAGCCAATATCATACTGAATGGGCAAAAACTGGAAGCATTCCCTTTGAAAACTGGCACTAGACAAGGGTGCCCTCTCTCACCACTCCCATTCAATACAGTATTGGGATTTCTAGCCAGAGCAATCAGGCAAGAAAAAGAAATAGAGGATATTCAATTAAGAAAAGAAGAAGTTAAATTATCTCTGTTTGTAGACAATGTGATTGTATATTTAGAAGACCCCATCATCTCAGCCCAAAATCTCCTTAAGCTGATAAGCAACTTCAGCAAAGTCTCAGGATACAAAATCAATGTGCAGAAATCACAAGCACTCCTATACACCAATTATACACAAACAGAGAGCCAAATCATGATTGAACTCCCATTCACAATTGCTGCAAAAGAATAAAATATTTAGGAATACCTAACAAAGGACATGAAGGACCTCTTCAAGGAGAACTACAAACCACTGATCGAGGAAATAAGAGAGGACATAAACAGATGGAAAAACATTCCATGCTCATGGTTGGGAAGAATCAATATTGTGAAAATTGGCCATACTGCCCAGAAGTAATTTACAGATTCAAAGCTATCCCCATCAAGCTACCATTGACCTTCTTGACAGAACTGGAAAAAAATCACCTTAAACTTCATATGGAACCAAAAGAGAGCCTGCATAGCCAAGACAATCCTAAGCAAAAAGAACAAAGCTGGAGGCACCATGCTACCTGACTTCAAACTATACTACAAGGCTATAGTAATCAAAACAGCATGGTACTGGTACCAAAACAGAGATATAGACCAATGGAACAGAACAAAGGCCTTGGAAGTAATGCCACACATCTACAACCATCTTATCTTTGACAAACTGGACAAAAACAAGCAATGGGGAAAGGATTCCCTGTTTAATAAATGGTATTGGGAAAACTGGCTAGCCATGTGCAGAAAGCAGAAACTGGACCCCTTCCTTAGACCTTCTACAAAAATTAACTCCAGATGAATAAAGATTTAAACATAAGACCTAACACCATAAAAACCCTAGAAGAAAACCTAGGCAATACCATTCAGGACATAGGCATTGGCAAGAACTTCATGACTAAAACACCAAAAGCAATGGCAACAGAAGCCAAAATAGACAAACAGGATCTACTTAAACTCCAGAGCTTCTGCACAGCACAAGAAGCCATCATTAGAGTGAACCAGCAACCAATAGAATGGGAAAAAATTTTTGCAAGCTACCCATCTGACAAAGGGCTGATATCCAGAATCTACAAAGAACTAAAACAAACTTAGAAGAAAAAAACAAACAACTCCATCAAAAAGTGGGCAAAGGATATTAATAGACACTTTCAAAAGAAGACATTTATGCAGCCAACAAACATGAAAAAATGCTCATCATCACTGGCCATTAGAGAAATGCACATCAAAACCACATTGAGATACCATCTCATGCCAGTTAGAATGGCCACCATAAAAAATCTGGAGACAACAGATGCTGGAGAGGATGTGGAGAAATAGAAACACTTTTACACTGTTGGTGGGAGTGTAAATTAGTTCAACCATTGTGGAAGACAGTGTGGCAATTCCTCAAGGATCTAGAACTAGAAATACCATTTGACCCAGCAATCCCGTTACTGGGTATATATCCAAAGAGTTCTAAATTGTTCTGTCCTAAAGACACAGGAACATATGTGTTCATTGCAGCACTGTTTACAATAGCAAAGACCTGGAACCAACCCAAATGTCCATCAATGATAGAGAAAATGTGGCACATATACACCACAGAATACTATGCAGCCATAGAAAGGATGACTTCATGTCCTTTGCAGGGACATGGATGAATCTGGAAACCATCATTCTCAGCAAACTGACACAAGAACAGAAAACCAAACATGCATGTTCTCACTCATAAGTGGATACTGAACAATGAGAACACATGGACACAGGGAGGGGAACATCACATGCTGGGGTCTGTTGGAGGGGTGGGAGTTTAGGGGAGGGACAGGAGAGGGTAGGGAGATTAAGGAAGGATAACATCAGGAGAAATAGCTAATGTAGGTGATGGTGGGATGGAGGCAGCAAACCACCATGGCATGTGTATACCTACGTAACAATCCTGCAAGATCTGCACATGTACCCCAGAACTTAAAGTATAATTTTAAAAAAGTGTTCCTATTTCTCCATATCATCTCCAGCATCTATTGTGGAAGACCGTGTAGCAATTCCTCAAGTATCTAGAACCAGAAAGACCATTTGACACAGCAATCCCATTACTGGGTATGTACCCAAAGGATTATAAGTAATTCTACTATAAATACACATGTGCACTTATGTTTATTGCAGCAGTATTCACAGTAGCAGAGACTTGGAACCGACCCAAATGCCCATCAATGATAGATTGGATAAAGAAGATGTGGCACATATACACCATGGAATACTATGCAGCCATAAAAAAGGATGAGTTAATATCCTTTTCTGGGACATGGATGAAGCTGGAAATCATCATTCTCAGCAAACTAATATAGGAACAGAAATCTAAACACTACCTGTTCTCACTTATAAGTGGGTGTTGAACAATGAGAACACATGGACACAGGAAGAGAAACATCACACACTGGGGCCTGTCTGGGGGTGAGGGGCTAGGGGAGGGATAGCATTAGGATGAATACCTAATGTAGATGAGGGGTTGTTGGGTGCAGCACACCACCACGGCACGTGTATACCTATGTAACAAACCTGCACGTTCTGCACATGTGTCCCAGAACTTAAAGTATATTTTAAAAATGAAACGAATCTGTCTTTTAGACGATTGTGACTAACAAATTTGAATGCTTCTCACAAGTGTGTTTCATTAATGATAAAATTAGCTTAGACTAAATTCAATTAATTGGTGTGTTTCAAATGTACTGTTTTTTGCAGACTTTTTCCAATCATATGCTTTTAGTACAGATCTTGATCATTTCATTAGTGATAGTAGGCACCTTATTGTTTAAAAGTACAACATGCTGTTTTTTTCCCATAGGACTGGTGTTCACGTGGGCATACACAACAAGGACCTACTGCTCCTTTAAAAAGCCCTTTTCTTCTTTAAGCCTCTAGCTAGTCTCCTCTCCAGGAAAATAATAATTCAAAGATCGTAGCTTTTTCTGTAACATCTTTAGTCATGCCAGTAAAGCTTCTGTCACAAAGACAAAAGACACACCGTGGCAGCTCAGAGAATTCTCAACTATTTACATGAAGGACAAAAGGTATCAGTGACTTACTTTTCCCTTATAATTGGTTAATGCAAAAAAAAAGGATATCTAGCAGAAAGTCTTCTATAATCTAGAAGCTACTTGAACAATACTTATACCAATGCCTCTCTCAGAAAAGCTGCTAATAATACCCAAACCAGGTTCTATTCTCATTTATTAGACAACTTGCTTCATGAAGACTAGTCTGCAGATCCGGACTTGTCACAATCTGGGAGCTGGGTGCAACAGACTAGAAAGGTAAATGACTTAAGTCAGAACTGCAGTGGGTCACGTACTTGAACCTCCTCAAATGTTTTTGGGACCCATGTTAAAGCTTGGACTGATTATTTCTGCTGCGCTTCTGTAAATGTGACACTACTTAGGGACTGGACCACATGGGTCATGGCTTTATAAACATCACATCAGTTCCAAATTCTAAATTCTAAAACACCATTTCAGTTTTTCTGCCACAACTTCAGCTGCCATTCACTGAAAAGCTCTCTATACATACAACACTCAAGACATTTTTGGGTGTGTAGTCTTCCCCATCTCACTCAACACTCTTTATATGTCTCCATAATTGCTTCCAATCAAGCATAAATTCCTGATTTCCTATTCTCCCTCAAAACTCCTGCATAAGCCTCACATGCCTGAAATATTTTTCATTCAGCTACTGTCTACATTCTTCACCTTTAAATGCTCCATGCATTTGGATACTCTGAAAAAATCTCAAAATTTCTGAAATCTCCTTCGTGGAATTTTATACCTGCCTCTATTCATTTGCCAGTCTGAAACATACTTTCCCACGTTCTCTTCCTATCTGGCACTTTTGCTGGCTATGTAATATTGATTATAACAGCATCTATGTCTAGCTTTAGCAGACGATCCACTATCAACGTTAAATACATCTTTATTTATAATCATGGAGGTTAATGAAGTAGTTATTTCAAATAAGGCTGTACATATCATCAAGAACGGCATGTGAGCAGTGTGTCACGAAACTGTTCCCATCCGGGATTTATTTTATCCTTTTTTTAAACAAAAATACAGCCTAGTTTTCTAGCTCCACAAAGCAACATCAAAAAAGAAATCATTAAAACAAATTGATGTGAGGTTTCTTAACAAATGTGTATTATTTTGAATATCCAGTTACCCCTTATGATTTGTTATAACATAAACAACATTTTTTTGTAAAATATGGAAATGATTCTATGAAGGCTAAAAGTGTCAGTAGAGAATATTGAAATATGCTCACATATTTAAAGGATATCTGGTAAATAAAATTTGAATGTCCCATTGACAGCCCAAATTAGAGCTCTAATATTTGCATCAAATGAGTAAAATAATTTCTAAATAAATAGTGTGTATTCAATAATGATTATATCTTATTATTCCTTTTGTACTTGTCCTGTAATAAGCCAACAAATCTAGAATAGAAGTTTTATATTCTCATAATACCATCTCTTTGTGGAGATTTTATTCTATTTCTTTAAACAATTATTTTTTAGACAGAGGCTCATTCTGTCATCCAGATTGGAGTGCAGTGGTATGATCATAGCTCTCTTTAGCCTCAAACTCCCGGGTTCATGCAGTCCTTCTGCCTCAACCTCCCAAGTAGCTGGCACTACAGGCATGAGCCACAGTACCCAGCCTTGATTCTAAATATGACCAGAAAGCCAATCCCAAAATGTCTCCTTGGCAATGATTCATTTTTTTGGCTCCCACTTTGTTCTATTGCATTCCTCAAAAGGACATGCTAACAAGAGGCACTTTTCTTGTCAATCAGCTATTAGAACAGCAACAGAAAAAGTGACAATTCTTATTTCTGTTTCAAGGACATTTTATAATTCTTAAATATAGAATTCTTAAATATAGAAAAAGAATATGTAAATTCTTAAATATTGACAAATTATCTTCCAGTTAACAAGTATTTACTATTTTTCCTCCAGAAACCTCATAGGGAAAGCAGTAAAGGTATTAAAATATATAAATCCAGAAGTGCAAAGAAAAGAGGAAAATAAATGACTATAAAAATTTAAAAATCAGAAATCAGATGGACGAGAGATTACTAACTTAGGAAACTAGAAAATCCTAGAAGAGTTGTGGGGTGGGGAAACCTCCAAGTCAAGTCCAGAAATAAGTAGACGCACATTACAAAGCCACAAAAAGCCTTAGCATTTGGGGTACCAACGACCTCTGAAAGTGGGGGTCTCAAGCGAGGCTGGAAGCCAGTAGTTTCACTGAAATTCATATAAGAAGCAATTATCCCCAGAGATCTCTTCCTGAAGACTGCTAAGGCAAACTACTTCTTTCCCCAGCTTGAAAGAAAACAAAAGGTGCATTTACTTCCCAGAAAGACTGAACCTGAGAAACTCTAGCTTCATCTCACCACACATAGCACAGAATGTACTGAAAACAGGGGGAACATGCCAAATGTAAAGCTTCTGAAAGGTGAGCCCTCGCCACCCCTACCCCAGCCACTCAGCCCTAGAAAGGCTGAAGGGAAGTCATAGCCCTCAAGCATGAAACAGGAGGATTCACATCCCAGGAAAATGACTGAGCAAACGGTCTACAGATATTAAACCTGGGTTTCCTCTAAGAAAATGTCTCAGTTATATTATGTTAAAGTGAAACTCACTTCTCAATAAGGCCCATCCACTCATTCAGAGCTTAAAAACAGCCTGCTTTTGTACCTTAATCATAAATAAGCACACAGCCAATAATAACAACTAATATGAGAAAGACTTATTGTATAGAAGACATAAACCAAACAAACAGAAAAAAAGAAATTTAAGGAAAAAGGCTTTAAGTAAAACACTAAGAACCCATCAAACAAAACATAACTAATCCTCATAATTCTCAGAGAACACAGCATCCACAAAACGAGAAGAGCAGGCTATAAAAAAAAGCAACATTCTGTGAACAAAAACAAACTCTTGGAAATCAAGAGGACAAAAGCAGAAATGAACATTTTAATAGATGGAATGGAAGATAAATTTTAGTAAATCAAGTAGAAAGTATGATAGTTCAAGAGATAGAAAATAGAAAGATTACAAAATTTAATTGATTTACAGGTCCAACATCATTTAAATGGAATCTTCAGACACATAGAAAAAAACCTAGAGAGATAGAAATTATTAAAGAAACAATTTGAAAATATACCAGGACTAAAAAATTGAAGGACTCACAAATGCTCAGAACAATGCATGAATAAAGATCCATATCAGTTCCCATAGTCAGGATATTCTAGAAACTAAAGGAAAAAAGGATTTCTAAAATCTTCTTGGGAGTAAAAATAGACAAGGATCAGGACTCAAACTAACATTGATTGTGTTATGTTACTACAACCGTGAAATAACAAGTATATTATCAGAACCTAGAAGATAATGGAGAGAGAATTTCTTCAAAATCCAGAGAGCGAAGTAGCTTTCCACCTGACCACCTGGTCAAATGATGAATTAATTACAAGACTAAAACAAAGGGAACACGTTCTCAAAACACTTATCTCCTATGAACTCTTTCCTAGGAAACTACCACAAAATGTGCTCCATCAAAACAAAGGGTGAAATCAAAAAAGAAGATGTGGGATGCTGGAATTAAGGAGCCCCACACAAGAGGAGAAGGGAATCCCAAAAATGGTAATAAAATGCTATCCTCTGAATATGCCCCCATATTTGTATGTTGAAACTTACTTGCCAATGAGATGGTATTAAGAGATGTGACCTGTATGAGACGATCACATTACGAGGGCAGAGACTTCATGGATGGGATCAGGCCCATATGAAAGAGCTGGAGAGAGTGAGTTCCCTCTTTTCCCCTTCTATCAGGTGACACACAATATTCCTCCCCTTCAGAGAATGCAGCAACAGGCACCATCTTGGAAGCAGAGAGCAGCTCTCACAAAACCTGCCAAACCCTTGATCTTGGACTTCCTAGCCTCCAGACTGTGAGAAATTAAATTTCTACTGCTTATAAATTACCCAGTCTGTGGTACTCTGTTATAGCAGCACAAATAAATAGACACATGAAGGCAGATTCTTCAGCAATATCAAACTCTCATTGTAGACCTAGTGATCAGTCCAGACTAAGACTCCAGACTTGAGGGAGAAGAGAGGGCTACGAGAGAGATATTTTCAAGAAAAAAAAATATGTGATTGGTTTCCTGATGTCATTTAATAAATTCAAAAGAAACATTTTTGGCAGAGTTCAAGAATGAATCGATGGTAGTAAACTACATAAAACAAAACACATGTGGGCAAGGAGGTGATTATTATCTCTAGGGAAAACAAAAAGGTAGAGAAGAATGCTGTGAAGGCTGAGTGCAATGGCTCATGCCTGTAATCCCAGCACTTTGGGAGGCCGAGGTGGGTAAATCACTTGAGGTCAGGAGCTCAAGACCAGCCTGACCAATATTGTGAAACCCC
>CM052652.1:2219990-2246058 GCA_028533165.1 Leontopithecus rosalia
CAATCAAAAATGATGAGTTCGTGTCCTTTGTAGGGACATGGATGAATCTGGAGAACATCATTCTCAGCAAATTGACACAAGAACAGAAAATGAAACACCGTATATACTCACTCATAGGCGGGTGATGAACAATGAGAACACATGGACACAGGGAAGGGAGCACCACACACTGAGGTCTATTGGGGGAAATAGGGGAGGGTCAGTGGGGGGGAGCGGGGGAGGGATGGCATGGGGAGAAATGCCAAATATGGGTGAAGGGGCATAAGGCAGCAAAACACACTGCCACGTGTGTACCTATGCAACTATCTTGCATGTTCTGCACATGTATCCCAAAACCTAAAATGCAATAAAAAGAAAACAAAAAACAAAAAACAAAATTAGGCAGGCATGGTGGCACATGCCTGTAATCCCAGCTACTTGGGAGGCTGAGGCAGGAGAATTGCTTGAACCTGGGAGGCGGAGGTTGCAGTGAGCTGAGATCGTGCCATTGCACTCCAACCTGGGCAACAAGAGCAAAACTGTCTCAAAAAAAAAAAAAAAAGAAGAATGCTGTGAAGAATATTTACATGGAAATAATAATAGTAATGTGTAACTAATAAATATTGACCTAACAAAAGTTATCATGTTGAGAAAATGTAAGACAGTGAATTATGCCCATGGTAGACAACTGAAAATCAAGCTGAAAATCAAGAAAAACAATTGTAAGTAAGTTATTGAAAACTATTAAATTAAATACCAAAAGAAAGCTAAAAGACTTGAAAGGGGTTGCTTGTTTAAATGAGATTTAGAAGTAAAGGACTACTTTTTTCACTTAAAGGTTTATAGTGCTATTCAACGATTTAAATTATGTACATATGTAACGTTGACTAAAATATATATATAAAAAATTAGAAAGTGTTCTAGCTACAACTTAGTGGTACAAAATTGTAAAAAAGAGTCTACTTAGAACTGATTCTAAAATGTATATGATAATTCAAAATATCTGGAATCACCAAGATAAGCTACAAATGTTTTTATAAAGCTTTGTGATTGAGTCAGTGTGACACTGACATAAAGATAGAGAAGCATGGCAATAAGACAAAGAGAATCAGGAAAAGGACCCAGTCATATATAGCCATCTGATATACAACAAAGGCACCACTTCATTTAGGGAGAAAAGATTAGAATTTTCAATAAATGTTGCGAAGAAAAAGAAAAGAGAATAATATGTCTAAAAACTTGAAATAGGAAAAGAGCTAAGCAGTCTAAGCACTATTTTTTAAACAAAAACTTGATAAATTTCATCAAAATTAAGAACTGGGTGTATATCCAAAGGATTATAAATTGTTCTACTATAAGGACACATGCACACGAATGTTCATTGCAGCACTGTTTACAATAGCAAAGACCTGGAACCAACCCAAATGCCCATCAATGATAGACTGGAATAGGAAAATGTGGCACATATACACCATGGAATATTATGCAGCCATCAAAAATGTTGAGTTCGTGTCCTTTGTAGGGACATGAATGAACCTGGAAACCATCATTCTCAGCAAACTGACACAAGAACAGAAAATCAAACACCACATGTTCTCACTCACAGGCGGGTGTTGAACAATGAGAACACATGGACACAGGGAGGGGAGCACTACACACTGGGGTCTGTTTGGGTGGAAATAGCGAAGGGACAGCTGGGGTTGGGGAGTTGGGGAGAGATAGCATGGGGAGAAATGCCAGATATAGGTGAAGGGGAGGAAGGCAGCAAATCACACTGCCAAGTGTGTACCTATGCAAGAATCTAGCATGTTCTTCACATGTACCCCAAAACCTAAATTCCAATAAAAAAAGAACTTCTTAATAAAAAGATACATTGGGAGAGTGAAAAGGAAAGCCACAGACTGAAAAGAAAGATAGTTGCAATATCTTACAAAGGCCTTATATTTAGAATATATGAAGAACTCCCACAAATTAATAATAAGAAGTAAACCCAAGTTCAATAATTGGCAAAAGACTTGAGTAAGAACTTTGCAAAAGGGGATGTCCAAATGAATAATAATTATGTAGGAAAAAACCAGAATGGCTATCACTCTACGCTCACTGTCATGACTAAATTTAAAAGCAAGTACTAGCAGAAATTGCTGAAGATATGGAGCAACTGGAATTCTCATGTGTTGCTATAAAATTTAAATTATAAAACTGCTTTGGAAAAATGTTTGGCAATATCTATGTACCTATCCTGTGACCCAGAACGTCCATTTTTTGGTAAAGGCAGAAGAGAAAGAGATCTGTATATCCACCAGGAGACATATAAAATAATGTTCACAGCAAATTTATTCATTAAAGCAAAATACTGGAAATAACCCAAATGATCATCAGCAATAAAATGGATAAACTATGGTCTTTCATACAATAAATGTATGAATACCAATTTTTAAAAGCCACTGTTACTACATAAAACAATGTAGACTCTCAGAGACATATGTTGGGTAAAAAAAGCTGGACATAAAAAGTACATATAGTGCAATTACATTTATATAAGATTTACAGGCAAAACTTACTTTGAGTGACAAATCAGAATGACTGCCTCTAAGGACAGAGGTTTTGACTGGGAAGGAGCAAAAGGAAGCTTTCTAAGGCACTGGAAATATTTTCATACCTTGAACCAGTTTGTAGATTCATAGGTCTATGCATAAACAAAAATTCAACCAACTGTACATCTAAGATTCATGCACTCTCCTACATAAATGTTATACCTCGATATAAAAGAAAAGTTAATTTGGGGGACATACTGTCATCCACTCTATGCCCCTTTGCCTTGCTCTAGGCCTCTATATCACCATTACCTCTGATTTCCAGTACTCCTAGTATGCCCTATTTATTCTTGGAGTTCAGACTCAGAGCGGGTTCCCAGTTGTTCAGTCCTATGATTTTTCTAGTGTCACATTATACCTCCTCACACACCTCCCCCAGAAACTATCTTTTGCTTAATTGTCTCATAAGTATATACCATGTCAGACATTCTAACCTTCCATCAGCCCTAAGTAAATGCATGCTCTCAGAAAAAGTGCATAAACTATTTTTAAAATTCCAATGTTATCAACTTATTCCACATTCTGAGTTTGCTAAAGCCCCCATTCCTACTCTTATTCCCTAAAAAGGAACAAAAGAGAAAAAATAAAGAAAGAAAAGAAGTTTCTCTGAATTTCTCTTTTTTTTTTCTGGTGGTACAAATCCATTCTCTTTATCTTATAATTCTTACATGTTTCTGCCTCTCCCTTTGCTTTACACTATTCTTTTCTCTCTACCTATATCTGTTGCATTTTAATAAGACATATGAAGAATTAGGTATCCTTAAATGATTTTTTAATTAACAGATTTTTAGAGCAGTTTGGATTTACAAAAAAAAAGCAGAAAGTACAGAGTTTCCATATACCCTCTCTCCAACCTACCCTCCCTTATTCCCAGTTTTCCAATTATTAACATCTTGCATTTGTGTGATACAATGAATGAGGCAATATTGATACATTATTGTTAACTAAAGTCTATAGTTTACATTAAGATTCACCCTTTGTGTTGTACAGTTCTATGAGTTTTGACAAATACATAATTTCATCTATCCACCATCACAGTATTATATAAAATAGTGTCCCTGCCCCCAAAATCCCTGTGCATTACCTATTTATCCCTCCTCTCCCCTTCTCCAACCCCCATCAAATCCTCGGCAACCTCTGATCTTTTTACTCTCTATAATTTTGTCTTTTCCAGAATGTCATATAGTTGGAATTATATAGTATATAGCCTTTGAGATTGGTTTCTTTTACTTGCAATATAATCTGGGTTTCTTCCATGTCTTTTTGTGGCTGGATAATTTATTTTTATCATTGAATGATATTTATTATATGAATATGCCATATTTTATTTATCCATTTCCCCATTGAACAACACATTGGTTGCCTTCGGTCTGGGTAATAATGACTAAAGCCACGTAGAGTACGAGAAAAAATGTTTTTTTTGCCTTCTTAGGTTTAACGAAAGAGGCTTGCGAATTAAACTAACAAAGGACTGATCAGTAGGAGAAAAGGTTCATTTTGTATGCACAAAGGAGCTTCACAGAGAGTTAAAACTCAAAGAGGTGGTGAGACCCGGTACTTATATACCACTTTAACAAAGGGAAATAAAGTGTGGAGAAGTAACCAAACAAAAGAAAGCAGTTTGGGTTTCTAGGGACAATAAATTACAGAAAGGTAAATACATGGGGGAAACTAATGGAAGGTAAGTATTATTTTAGTAAGGTTTGCTTATGCAGACACATCTCATGCCAGCTTTCTGTCTCCTGTGATGAGTTGTTTACCACCTCCTGGCATGGGAGAGCAGAGGGAGGATGCCTTCACAAATGGAAATTTATGCCTTGCTTTAGGCATAAAGAGGGAAGTCAGAGAATTCCTCCTGTAATTGCCTTGAGTCCAAAATAACCCTTATGCCAAAGGACTAACCCTTTGGCATAGTCCAAAATATGCCAAAGTGGCATATTTTGGGGTGACATAGTCTGATCCCCTTGGCTACTATAAACATTTGTATGCAGTTTTTTTGTGAAAATAAGTTTTCTATGCATTTTAGCAAATACCTGGGAATACAATTGGTAAATCATATGGTAGGACTATGTTTAGCTTTGTCATAGAATGACTTTTTAAACATCCTAAAAATAAAGAAATGAGACACTTTTCCAGAATAGGACATTAGAAATAGACTACCTTCTGTTGCTACTCCAGTCCCACTCAATAATAAGTCTGATAATTGTTAAGATTTTAACATTTTATCTTCTACATCTTTTGAAGAAATTTGTGCATTCCTTTGTATAACAAATCTGAACCATCAGATTTGGTCTGGCATGGTGGCTCATGCCTGTAATCCCAGCATTTTGGGAGGTTGAGATGGGCAGATCACCTGAGGTCAAGAGTTCAAGACCAGCCTGACCAACATGACACCTGTCTCTACTTAAAATATACAAAAATTAGCCCAGCACGGTGGCACACACCTATAATTCCAATTACTTGGGAGGCTGAGGCTGGAGAATCACTTGAACCTGGGAGGTGGAGATTGCATTGAGCTGAGATTGTGCCACTGCATTCTAGCCTGGGTGATGACAGAGTAAGGCCCCATGTCAAATAATAATAATAATAACATATGAGGTGAGGAAGAAAACCCAATCCTCAACAACATTCCATAGAAGAGTCCCTGTCTTTTACTTGGTTTAATGAGATTTGAAATGAGATAAGTCAAGTTTGAATTTGAGATATGCTACTTTTAGCTCCTTACAGCAATTACTTAACCTCCTGTAGTGTCAGTTTCCCATGAAAGTAAAACAGTGATACTAGGAACAGCATAATAGAACTGAAGGGAGGAATTGATTAGATGACATATGCAAAAGACACAGAACAAAGCTGGGCAGATGGGAAAAATTTGAGTAAAGTTTCTCTCTTGATTAAAAGTACTTGAAGATCACATTATATTTTCCCTCCTCACTTCACTAGGGCAACACCATTTGATAGGCACCTCCTCTCAGGAGACCAGGAAACCTCCCCTGATAAGACTTCTAAGTGAATTACTGAACAGTGAAGTTATTCAAAAGTTATTGAATTACTGAAAAGAATTCCAAGAATCTGTGGTATTTTGTGGAAGTTCTTAGGAGTAAGATGGAAACAGGACTTGGCAGGTCTCTCCATGTAGTTACTCCTTAATGCCCTTTAATGTCTTACCCTGTTTAGGGTATTTGCATTTTAAATAAGGATGCCAGAAAATAATACAAAGAAATTGCATCCAGTTGAATTTTATCAATCCTGTGGTTCAGTCCCCTTAACCTACCCCAGAAAACACCAGACTTCATCTAACTAATTCGTCTGAGGATTGTCCACAGAATTCATACTCTTTAAACAATGGAAAGTGAGATTATTATTCCTACAAGGACTTCAGAGTTCAAATGAAGGGATCGCCGAGTTGATACTGCTTAGAGCCTTGGCGAAATGAGGCTGCGTGTTTTATGAATGAGAGTATGAAAATCATCTTGTGGAATACAACTATCTTTGGATGTGTTAGCCTTACCTACTATAGGGAGTATCCAGGCAGAATTAAGTTACAGCTTCACAGCAAGCAAAAGTGCTGAGATTTGCTGATCAGGACGAGGGTATGTCAGATACTTTAGAGCTAGCTCTGTGCTTTTAGTATCAAAATAAGTGATTTCTCTCTTTTGTCTCCCTAGATGACTACCGAGGGATTCACAGCTGTTTAAATGTACCAATAATGGGACCTTCTGCCAGTCGTAGGTAACATTATTATTGCCCCAAGATAATTTACCCTCCCAAGTCTCGAGGTTGCATTTCCATCATGGAGCCAGTATTTTCCCTTCCTTGGGTGCGTCTTATTTGTCCAAGTACTTTGTAGCGTGGTGCTTGTGTACAGTGGTATTGAATATTTACTGGCAAATGCTACAGCCTCAGTGTAAAATAGGAAATTAAATATGCAAGTTGTCTCTTTACAATGTGATTACTGCCGTGATGGTTTAATAATTCACATTTTGCAATTTTCTATACAACAAGAACGATGTTGTAGTATTAAAAATAATTCCGAGAGACCTGAATTTCTTAAGAGATACCCTGAGACATGTTCAAGTTCCCCAAATCACAGATACCGTTATAGCACAGAATTTTTCCCCATAAAGTTCAGTCAAGGATTACTAAAAACTTTCAATTAACCCCTTAAGACCTTTAGAATTCTGTAAATAGAGGGCTAGACTCATTTCTAAGGCTATTAATACAAATTCCGTCTGGAAAACTGATTGAAACAGTTTGTGAATTACTTTCTTCATTTCCTTATAGAGCACACGGTAAAAGCATTCATAGCACGGATAGAAGCCGCTGCCAATGTGGCATTCCCACATAATTTATCCCAAACTCCTGTTGCTCTGTATGTCGTCTGTTTCTTTACTTTTTCCTCACTTCTACACCAACACTATTTGCTAATTGGTTTTAGTTTAGTTCTTGTTTTTCTGTGTGTTCCTTTGTTTAGCAGAGACATTTCCCTAAGGTACAGAGGTTTTCTTGTTTCACAAAAGGCACGCAGATGGAAAGAGGAGCTAAGAACCATGAAGTCAGGCTGAGATGAGGATGCTTGTCATTGAATAGGCTAAACTCCATGTGCGTCACTCACTCCTGCAACCAGCCCCTTCTCAGTTTGTAGGATTCTGTGCACCTTGGCAAAATTCAAATCGTTACATTATGTGGACCATTTGAATTACTTGGCAATAGTCAAAACTCTGCATGTTAATTATTTGGATGCCTAAGGTCTTGCAATGATTTTTTAAGATTCTGATACAATATGTAAACATATAGTCTGTCTGAGAGCGGGAGGGAGGGAGACTAAATTAGTTAGCCCCATTGTGAGTAAGGAGCTGGCTTATTTGCTTTATGCTTTAGAGACATGACATCATTTAATTGTCCTGGTAACTTTATGAGGCAGGTATATTATTCCTATTTTTGCAAGAAATTAAACTCAGAGAAGATTTAAACTTGTCCAATATTACACAACTAGTAATTGGCTGGGAAACAATTCAAAGTCAGGTCTGTCTCACCCTAAGATATTTTCACTGGAAACCTTGCCACACAAAATGTCCTCAGACCACAGCCTCAGTGTCACCTGGGAGGCTCCTGAAAACGCAGACTCTCCGAGAAACGTAAACCAGCTTATAGATAATTATAGACTGAGGTCTATCAGATCTTATTGTGGCCTAGGAAAGAACGGAAAAGAGAGAAACTAAGACAGAGAGGCTGAAGGGGTTAACAAACTTGAATTCACTGCTTAATTAAAAAGGTGACCTAGTTCTCTAATCTGTTCTTTTTCTCTGGAAACTTTGTACCCTGTCCTTAGGTAGCTTTAGATCCTCTGCTTCCAAATATGCTCCTCTTTTCTTTCCCAACTAGGGAAACCTAGGGGTCATCTTTAATTATTCTCTCTTCCTTGGCCTACACATTCGTGGCGCATCACGAATCCTTTTGGATTCACCTCCAAAATAAATACCAAAACTCAACCACCTGCCACCATCTCCACCCCAGTCCAAACACCCCATCTCTTTCTTGAGTTATTATATAGTCTTATAACAACATATATAATAATAACTATAATGATTCTCTATTATTCTACTCTTCAAACTCCTGTAAGTCATTTAGTATTCCTCTAAGTCCAAGTGCTATATTTAATTACTTCTAGAAACTCCTTTTTGCATTCAGAATAAAGTTCAAATTCCATGATCTGGCCACTGTTTATATCTGCTTCATTCTCCTTTGTCATGCCTGAGTTACACTGAACTTCCTTCTTTTTCTGGAACATGTTAAGCTCATTCTCACCTCAGGGTCTTCATATTTCTCCCTGTCTGGAATGCTACAGAGTTTTCTGTCTATAGCTACTCCCCAAGACCTTTCTGTGGTCTTTCTCATCATGCACATCTCAGCTCAAATATCAGCTCCTTAGAGACTATCTGATCATCATTACTAGAGTGGGCTCGCCTTGTACCTGATATTCTATTTCATTTTGCCGTTTTATAGATTTTTTATAGTGCTGTTGCAGGTGGATGCCCAGAGAACCAGAGTGAGGAGCGGTTTTGCATGGAACACATTATTAGAGGTGCTCTTGATAAACGCCTGAAGAAGGGAAGAACTAACAGTGCCGGGCAAAGAGAGAAATTAGACTAGAACTGTCTCAGCAAAGACCTCAGCCAACACCGCAGGGGGTTCTGAAGCTGGAACGCTCTCTAGAGCGCACCAAGTTCCAAAACGAGGGGACAAATCTTTATGCCCTCACATTAGATGAGGCACAATCGCTCTTAAGTGGAGACAATTTCCAAAGAAGCCTGAAAGCTAAAACTAACTGTTTGCAACACAGCCTTTGGGGAGTAAGATTTTTAGTATCCAGTGGGAATCTGGGCAACATCTCACCAGAGTCCATCCTTTGAATCCACTGCTTTGTATAAATTTGGAGGCAGCTTAGTTAGGATGCTGGGCATCAGATTCTCTGTGAAACTTATTGAGGTTTAGCGGAATGAAATACATCTCTAGCCACTGCAGCCAGTCTTGGGATCACAAGTGAAATTCACGTTCTCCCTCCTCCACTCTCCATTCTATATTCTCCCTAAACTCACAGAGAAACTCCACGGGTCTCGGAGTCTTGCCTGGCGGCATGAACTAGACCCTTATCCTGTGGGGTCTGAGCTTTCAGTCCTCATGTCCTTCTCTGGTTATGGCCTTTGCACTTCTCTACTATTACCAAACTTGGGCAAAGGAATAACAAGAGGCCCCTAAATAGATCATGTGGGTGCCAAATATGCTGCGCCCTGTCTCCCTTGTGTAGCAGCAGCCCAATGTCTTGCTGACGCCAGGAGCCATGCCCTTTTTGCCTGCTGGTCCCTTGGCACAAATATCTCACAGTGCCCAAGAGTCGGCTTCATCTTATAGTTTAGTAAGACTCCTGCCGTGTCCTCTGGTGAAAGCATTTCCTCTCTGGGAACCAGGACCACTAAACCCACAGAACCCAGAGATGCCGGGAAAGGAAGATACACTCTACGAGCAGGTAACTGGGAGAGATTAAGGACCTTTCATGCCTCTACCTCTTCGCTCCAGGACACATGTATTCTACCTAGTGGGGATGTAGCACTATGTAAAATCCACTGATTACTGGTAAGTACTACACCCAAGATGATGACCTCCCATCCTCACCAAGTATAATCTCAAAGCTCCCGCTTCAGCTGTCCTTTGAACATACCATTGCTCTGCTAAGCCAGCAACTTCTGGTGGTGCAGTACCTGAGAGGACCAGTGGATTTCTTCGTCATGTGCCCACTACTGCATCCCCTTTCCTTTAAAGTCAGTTCCCCTGATGCTAATATGAGTCATTCCATGCTCATGGACAAGCATCGCATAGGTCTTCAAGTAGTGGTGCTGGCTGAAGTTCTGTGGAAAGGAAAGACAAACTTTTATATATATTCCCCAAATATATTTCTATTTCTATTAAAATAAGCCACGATTCTTTCCAGGGTAGAAAATGTCTAATGTGTTTAACTTGCCACCAAGTGGCTGGTTAATACCCTGGAGGGCAGGTGCTGTACTGGGGACTCAGCATTGGTCTCTGTTGCTGGCCATGCTGAACTTCTGTTGGGCTTATGCATAGTATTAATCTCTACTGCCAGTGATGGTGTCTTTACTCCTAGCTAGGCAGTAGGTCATCCAGACCCTAAATGCTAAATCAGTGTCTGTTTCCTTGATATCCTGCTGGCACTAACTGCTGCAGGTAAGGACTCCCAAGAAGTAGACTGAGGTAGAGACTAATAAGTAGGAAGATTATTAGGGAGTTCTCTTGGTCCTCACTGATGGGAAGGATAGAAATAGGATTGAGCAGAGGAAGAAGTTGGGTTGTGATGTGGTCTCAACAAGGACTTCAGCTAATCCTACCAAAAAAAAAATGGAATAGACCTTGAGAGTTGTCCTGAGCTGGGTGAAGGGGTCCAGTTACTGGATATGGACTATCCTACAGGTAGGAGACACGACCGTTGGCAAGATGACTCTCTTCACGTAAAGCAATTCCCAAGGAAGACCGTGTTACTCAGGGTTCTACAGGGAAACAGGATCAATTGGATGGATGGATGGATAGTTGGTAGATAGATAGAGGATTGATTATGAACAGTGGCTCACATGAAGCTGAGAACTTTCATGACAGGTCATTTGCAAGCTGGAGAACTGGGGAAGCTGGTAACTTGCTTCGGTCTAAGTCCGAAGGGCTGAGAACCAAAGACCAGAGAACCTGAAGTTCTAGTGTCCAAGGGCAGGAGAAGACAAGTGTCCCTGCTCCAGCAGAAATAGAAAATTCAGCTTTCCTTTGCCTTTTTGTTCTATCCAAGTCTTCAGTGGATTGGATGCTGCCCACACACATTGGGTGAGGAGAGATCTTCCTACTCAGTCTCTTGATTAAAACACCAATCTCTTCCTGAAACAACTCTACAGACATACCCAGAAATAATACTTTACCAGCTATTTAGGAATTCATTAACCCAGTCAAGTCAAGCTGACCCATCAAGTTAACCATCACAGGGTCTGAGAGGTGGGGGCTCTCTACAGACAGCATTCCTATGGCTAGGGAAATAAGAACAGCAGACCTGAAGGGGTATCTGGGAAGGCTATGGTAGAACTCATTACAAGTATGTGTCATATGTGAAATTATTTTACTTTTTTCTCTCATTTATTAAATATTGACTCTAAAACTAGACACTATGAGGGCTGATAACTTATCTTTGTGGCATGTAGTAGGTAGATTCTCAACAAATACTGTTGAATTTTGAATAAGTAAATTAAAATTGATTATAACTCCTGTGAAAATAACCAAAGATAATGTATAGAATGTTATTTGAGGGTACAACTTCACTGGTAGATTGGAGGGGAAAGAAGGAAAGAAGGAAGGAAGAAAGGAAGGAAGGAAGGAAGGAAGGGAGGGAGGGAGGGAGGGAGGAGAGAGACAGAAAGAGAGAAAGAAAGAAAGAAAAAGAGAAAGAAAGGAAGGGAGGAAGGGAAGGAGGGAGGGGGAGAGAGAAAGACAGAGAGAAATAAAGAAAAAGAGAGGAAGAGAGAAAGAAAGGAAGAGGAAGGAAGGAAGGAAAGGAGGGAGGGAGGGAGAAGGAGGGAGAGAGATAGGGAGGGAAGGAGAAGGAGGGAGAGAGATAGGGAGGGAGGAAAGAAAATAAGAGAAAACAGTCTTATAAATTAGTTTGTCCACCACTGGAAGAATTCATATTTAGGAGTAATGGTATGAGGAAAAATAAATTGAACTGGAGTATGTGGGTGTGTGTTTATGTGGCATAAATGTAGGAGAGCTGGTTGCGCCCAGCAGCCACTATGGTGAAGCCGAGACCACATCCCTTGCATCTGGAGCCATAATAGTTTCAAGATACCTCACCTTTGTGAGGCAAGGCCTGGAAAAATGCTGTTGTCATAGAGTCCTCTCAATTTATTTCACTGACAAAATGGCATGGCATACATTTTGGGGTAAATTCTTCCTTCAGCTTGGGGCAAAGTTGCAAGAGTGAACTGGAAACCCTTTTAGGTTCACTACAAGTTTAAAATGTGGTGGAGGAGTGCAAAAAGTATCAGAGTTTGGGGACTGAAATTTCTGGAGCAGTTCAGATGGTACAGGTATGGCCCCAAGCACCAGAGGGTTACCCTGGCATACTCCAGGGAAGATCTGGGCCGCAAGTGACATTTTACTCCAACTTCCTCACACATTTTTAAGAAAACTAAGAAAAAATGTATTAAGCTATTTTTAAATTATATATATTTACTAATTAGATGAAAAACTAGATGCCCACCTGTTACCAAAAGCCAGGTGGAACAGCAGCCTTTATCTGTAGCTACCTAACGAAACCACATATAAATTCGGTCATCCTTATCTATAACTGTTTACTCAGATATCTATGTACATCTACAAATGTAGACACATAAAGACATAGCAGACGTCAGCTGACTCCCAGACAGTGGTTTGGAATATTCTTTTGAGGTTAATACCCTTCAAAGCCATCTTTTTCCTTTTTTTTTTTTTTTTTTTTTTTTGCTAGGGTGTCTAGACAAAACACACTTCCTTTTCACCATGGCATGAAATGTGTGGAAAATAAGAAAAAATGTCTACGAAAACAACTAGCGCCAAAATCAAAACTGAAAATTCAAGGAACGCCGAAGTGGGCAAGGGTGCCGTATGTGCACACTGGTCAGCTGGGTGGTCAGCCAGACTCACCACACAGCTCTCAGGTCACCTGCAAGGTCCATCACAGGCTTCTCTCGTCTGCCTGTGCATTCTTCTTTGGCTTCTGCATGAACCTAAATCGATATGCCCTTTACCCGGAAGGGTGCGTCCACCTTGTGGTGTGGATCTGGTTATTGGCTTCAGGAAGGAGCCATGTATTGAAATTGGCTGTGGATGCCGTGGTCTATGCCGTCTTTGAGCAGCAGTCTTGTTTGCTTAGGGAGAGGAACAGGCTGCAAGGAGGAGGAAGCACCCTCTTCCTCCACTGCTGAATTTCAATGAGCAGAATCTACCAACAAAGTCAGGGCCCTGTAAGGCCTGACAGGCTCTGGGCCTCTTCTGGGCTGAGGCCAGAAGGGATTTAAGCCTGATGCACAACTTGTTACATTTAATATTAAAGAAACATGAAGCAACAGCATGACCCAGAGAGACGCTTTCTCCTGGAAACCGAGAAGTAGAAGTCATCGCCACGCAGCCTTTTCTTTCCTGCCTGGCTGTCTGATGCGACTCACAAATAAAGGCATCTTCTTTTTCAGAGAATTATATAAACGATGCATAATAGTTGCTAGTTACACATCTTACTACCATAATTTGCAAAAAGAAAATGCTACAGCTTATAAATTGTAGGTGTGTGAATTTCAAATTTCATTTTGTTCTTAAAATGATTTCCCTTTCCTAAAACTTCAAAGCCAGTAGACTCAGCTGCCTGTATAAATTAACTCAGCATTCTGGCCGACGGACCAGCGAGCAGGCTTAACTTCACTACCCGGTCTGCCAGATTCAAGGGGTCACGACAGAGCCTGGTCTGTCTCTGGTTTTATCTAGCTGTGTACTGGAGGTAACCTGTTCAGTATTACTCCTCCTAGGGTGTCTCTGCGTCCTCTCAATTTATTTCACTGACAAAAAGCATGTTTTTAATCTGTCTGCATCGCTGAGCCAACTGAGAAAACGGAGAGCACAAAATAGATTCTACTCCCTGTGAATTATTAAAGCAAATTGTCAGCAACTATGAATCCTGCTAACGGATGACAGCCTCAGAAACAGAATACAATCTGTACAGCCTAGTGGAACAAAAGAAAGAAAAGTCACTTCTTGAATGGAAAATTGCAGAAATTTCTATTTAAATGTAGAATATGAATTTCAAGGCCATCCTGACAATCAACCCCAATCCAAATTAACCAATAAGTCCTTTTAAGGCACGACTGGATAAAGTTTTATACCATTTTGTGGTGGTGGTTGTTTTTCCTTAACATCTCACCTGGTTGACATCAGTCAGCCAGAGTGATTTAAATGATGTTTCAGAGGAAAAGTTTGTGGGCACTTAATGCAGATACCTTTCAAAGCCTTTGTAAAAAGGTGTAAAAGTTGTATATTAAGCAAATGTATGACTTTAACCACTAGATGAAACTAAAATAAAGGATACTGAGTTCGTGTGAGTTCCATTATTCCTTTTGCCAATTCTAATTCATTGTCTATTCACTTGGCAAGCATTTGCTGGAGTCACACAGTAATTTATTTCCTCTCTGTTCTCTTTGCAGCAAATACTCTCAGGAAGGTATTTAGAACTTTCTGGCCAGCAAAAGAATATGAAAAAAAAATGTTTTTACTATAGTGTTAACCAAAATTTTTCTATTTCACCAGTTTAGGAGTTTATTTTTATCCATCCTACTTTAGTGAATGCCAGGGAGTAGTTAAATATTAAAAATGTTATTTTTCTTTTTCAAGAAACACGATGAGCTCCACAAACTCTCTAATTCAGAATGAACTCATGGCCTAACATGATGAGAAACAGAACACCAGATGTCAGGTCCAGAGCTGCCCAGCCTGGGGTGTGAAGGGGACCGTCCCCTCTCAGAGCCTCAGTGGCCGTGCGTTCTCGGGACCTGGGGAGTAAATCCCTCCTTAGGTTTTGTGCTCCAGGGACCTCACTCACCCACCCTGGTCTGGGCCCTGCCTCGATGTTACTACTTCGGCAAGCTTTGTGGCGCCAGAGCCAACAGTGTGAAGGGCTTCTTTATTCCGCCTCCTCATAGTGTCAGACGGGTGGACATTTGAACAGCTCACCTTGCCTCCATCGTTAATCACACTCTGGAAGCCCAGCAGTAGTAGGTGCTTTCTACATGAGCTGCCTCAGGTTGGGGATAAGGAAGCATTGTTGCACCAAGAGTGCTTAGAAACTGCATCGAGGGCAGTGTCTGAATCCCAACACTGGACTTTCTTGCTTAATGGTGATCTCTCCTTCGGTCCCTGTGTGGTGCTTTGCCCTGAGTTTTGCTGACTGACGTCTGGCTTTAGCTCCTCATGGTTTCGGCCTCCTGGCTCCTACCCTGTCTCAGTAGCAGAACTTCCAACTCCGACCATTAGCTGTGTCCCTGATCTGGTTTGTCGTGTGGATTCCCTTTGGGTTTCCCGCTCTCTTTGCCCCACAGTCCTGGGCTCAGGTCCTGATGCCATTTCAAAATCCATGGTGGTCACTGTGAGCATGTCTTGGAAGGAAGAGAGGAGACCAGAAAAACTTGCTTTCTAATGCTCTTTTCCTGCCCTATAAAACAGATTTTAAAAAATATATTTGCCCTTCTGGACTGCATAGGTGTGTTATAAAAATTAACATCTGTGAAGCCTGGGTGGATTACCGTGAAAAGCAGCCATGGAGAAGATTGCCAAGCTATTGCCTTGGCAACACTCCACAATAGAAAAAAACTTTTAACAGAAGCTGTAATTACAAAGCAAGGCAGCTGCTTTTGTTTTTGGCAACACGACAACTCTGTACTCCCAGGTGCCACTGCCCCCTTCAAATTAGCTACTGTGATAGATTCAGTTATTTCATCCATGTCAGCAGTAAAGCTCTGTCCAAAAAACTGTTTGAAGTGACCTTTTGGTCATTCCTTTATGATTGGTAGCAGGCGCATGAAAAAAAATCCTTAACGGTAAAAAGTTTTTATCCTACCAAATGTAGGGGGGAAATTTAGCCAGAATCTAAGAACTATTGGAAAGAGACAGAGACAGTAACACTAACACACACACACACACACACACACACACACACAGATTACGTCTATCACTATTACACCTGGCTCTAAAGGAATAAGGTAGATGTGTGCATATGTGTGCATAAACGTGGGGTGAAGGGGAGGCAGGTGTATGTGTGAGACAGTGAGAAAAAGAGAGGTAATATCCTAGGTATTCCAATTTCTTGGTGAAGTAGTGATTTCATGTCTCACTAAACAAAGAAAGCAAATCTAACAGGCAATGCATGCTACAACTTCCACTATCGTCAGGAAGATTTCTCAGTTTCAGTCTTGATTGGAAGCAGAAATTTTTTTGAAACACAGATGATGTTATCCGCTGGAAGGCAGAAGGTCTCGTGAGACACACCACAAGAATAGCCATCCTCCGTCCAGTGCTCATGGGGTCTTGTCATCTCTCCTGCTGCAGACCAGCCAACATGATTAGATGTACAGACTTGTGAACACTTTGAATTGTATTTTTGAGAAAAAGGTTACTTTCCAAACTGGTCATTTCATTCCTAAGCTCTCTTTCCCTTCCCCATCCAAAACACTTTCTTCTTTTTCTGTTTCCACTAGTCTTTATTTTCATTATTCTCTCCCTCAGACCCCTCTCTGCCTCTATAAAGATAAGCAATTATTTTAGGCTTCAAATAAGATGCTGCCCCTTGGGGGGCCTTCAAATGCAGTAAGTCTGGGAGAAGGCGGAAGATTTGCAGATCAACAGCTCCCTGGTTGATACTCTGGGATACTCTGCAGTTGAGAAGAAGGGACTGATGCTCATAGTTTTACTACCTATAGAAAAATCTGCCAGCTACTCAGGAGGCTGAGGCAGGAGAATTGCCTGAACCCAGGAGGCGGAGGTTGCGGTGAGCGGAGAGCGCGCCATTGCACTCCAGCCTGGGTAACAAGAGCGAAACTCTGTCTCAAAAAAAAAAAAAAAAAGAAAAATCTGCAAGTAAAGAGAAACCAAAGCCTCTGCCCCCTCTTTTGGGGAATCTAGTTGCTGCTTTCCTTCCCATTGGCAGACAATTCCATTTTCAAGTGCCCACAAAAGAGACAGAAGTATTCTTGCTTTATGAATTCTGGTATTCCTTAACTCATACTGTGTATGATTCCTGACCAACATGAACAATTGTACTGAATTCCCTGGGATTGTAATATTCCCTGGATCCCAGGGTATCTGCCTGTCAGATTCCTGTGAAGACCTGAGGCTAAATCAGGCCAAAGGCATTCATCTTGTATTGTTGCTCCTAATTCTCCATGGTGCTGTTTACCTTCTCACCTTGTAACTGGCATACCTACCTTCCCAATTTGCCAGGACTGGCAATTTGCCACATTTCAGAGACTTCTTTTGTGTATACTGAGGTTCTATCTTCGTGGGGTTTTTTTAAATCTCTTTTAATCCCTTTGATTGATGGATTACTTAAGTATTTCAGGGTGGATTTGCCGGATCTGTTTTCCTGTTGCCTAAATTCAATTTGGTTTAATTTATATATGGAATTCTTACTAAAGATAAGTATAGTATTTAGTAAGAATTCCATAATTCCATATTTAAAGCTGCAAAGGGGTACATACAAATTTAAGACATGGTTTACATTCTAATTGGGTAGACAATTGAAGCACAAAGAGAAACATGATATAGGACAGAATAAGGTGTTGCGTCCTAACAGACAGATGTTATTCGTTTACTACTATTCTGTCATGTATTAGCCACCAGGAATGGGATACTCATGGGAAAAACAAAGATTAACAACACAAACAAGTAAAAGGGCTCTATCAAACAGTTCTTACCAAAGACAAGAATAAAATTTAATTCCGAGAGGGGCCTGTGCTCCTCCAGCTATATCTAAATAGTGTTAAGTCGATCTCTTTTCAGGGTATAAGGGTGGAAAGCTATTACATTATTTTGGTAATGGTGAAATTCAAAGGATAGAAGAGATCCCACAGACCACTTGAGCCAACCCTCTAGAAGAGGCTAAATTCCCTCTTTCAACAAAAATTTCCCTGTATCAGGGAGAGGTAGCTCTTCCACTAAAACCCAGAAGAGATTCATTCACCTCCTGCTGACTCAGCAGCCCGTTCCCTCTAAAGACAACTCTGTTCAACTTTCTTACAACAAGAGGAAATCTGTTTCCCTAAGATCTACACCAGACGGACGTCTAACCCCTTCCAAGAAAGCCCTTGGATGTTTGAAAACAGGCATTGTGACCCACCACCAATCTTGTTGCCTGTCTTATCCCGCCACATTTTTCTCTTCTACAGCTAAATTCCCTCAATGGATACCCAATTCCCTCAATGGATGGCCCCCTCACAATTCTTTTATTGTGTTAGAATGTAAAAAGAATAAATGACTACTGTAGAAAATACATAAAAATATAAAGAAACAACCCTAGCAGTGTGTGGTCTAGTTGGAAAGATAAATATGTGATAAGGACACTGTAAAAGCACAAAGGAGACTGAATGGCAATGACATTGAGCTGACTGACGATAGATGAGTAGAAGAAACATAAGAATCAGAGCCAGAGAAGATGTTCCAGGCAGAGAATAGAGCTTGTGCCACAGCCCAGAGGTAGGAAAGTTCATGATATTTAGAGAACTGGAAGAGCTCAGTTTGGGAAATGATTTGTATGAGAGAGGGGTAAAAGATGAAACTAGAGATCTAGGTGCGCAGAAGCCAAATCACGAAGGACTCTATGTGTTAAGACATTCTATTTTTCTCCTAAAGTTGTAGGGATACATGCCATTCATGTGTTTAAGGAAAGGAGAGATAAGATAAAAATTTTGTTTGAAAGGTCGTTTTGCTGACAGAGTGAGGAAAGAATTGAAAGGAGCAACCTAGGATAAAGAGATCAATTGGGAGGTTACTGCAGAGAGAGAAGTGATGAAACCCGAACTGGCAGTGGTGTGGCAGTGACACAGAGGCATGGAAAAAATATTTAGAGTCACTCCGATTGGTGCTCTATCGAAATTTAGAAGGGAAATGGTCTGGGAGCTGAGTGCAAGGCAATTTGAGGAACTGAAAGACTCACTGTGGCCAGAACAGAACAGAGTTCATTTCAGAGAAGTGGTAAGAAATGAGAGGAGAGGTATGATTGGACCTGGTATAGGCCCTTGAAAGAGGGGTAAAGGAATTAGAACTTTATCTCCAGGATAATATGAAGGCTTCAAAGAACAGTCACCAGAAAAGTGTCCTAAATAAGAGTTCCATTTTCAAAAAACATTCAGGTTTCAGTGTGGGCAATGAATCTTAGGGAAGGGGGTAAGATAGGAGGTAGAGATAAGATTATTGCAATAATACATCTACATGAGACAACATGGCAGCCTGAATGAGAATAGTAGAACTGGAGAGTGGTGGATTCGAAATACTTAGAATGAACTCCAACAGGATTTAGTTATTGTATGATTATAATATTGCAACATAATACCTCAAGTCGAGTACACATCTGCTATGTGCCTGACGCTGTGCTCAGCAGTTGGTAGGGTGGGGTCTGAGGGTAAGAAGCCGTGGATAATTCTTAGGATTCTGCTTTGCTCAATACAGGAAGTAAGGGCAGGTTGAAAAGAAAAGCAAGAGGGTCTAGTTTATGTAGTTCACGGTCACTTCCATGTATAGTTAAGTTATTGTTAGCTGCACTGATATAGGAGACATGTTCATAACACTCACCAAGCCAATTCACTCAACCGTGACAAAATAATGTGTGGCAGGAATATCAGTGAGCAGTGGAACATACATGTCTAAAGTTCAGGAGAGAGACCGGGCTAGATTTGGGAATTATTGACATATAGGTGGCAGTTAAACAGATGAGAGCAGATGAGGTTCCTGGAAGAATGTGTGGAGTAAGAAGGGACCAAGGTCTAGAGTAAAACACTAAAGAACAAAGGAAGCCAGTGACTTTTCCTGTTGACCCAGAATTGGTACTTAAGCCTGTAGCTGAAGACTACTGGTTCTCAGTGCCTGACATTCTAAACATAAGTATCAATGATCTGTGCTAAGTGTTCCTTCTAGGACTTCCTAAGAATTTCAGACTTGCCCCTGAAACAGTCATCCCTTGAGTAGGTTTACCATGAAGCTAATGAAACTTAACCTTCAGGGTCTTTCACTTGCATAGGCTCTTTCCAGTGTCTCAATAATATATTTACAAATCAAATGTTTTGTTTTGTTTTTTTTTTTTGAGACGGAGTTTCGCTCTTGTTACCCAAGCTGGAGTGCAATGGCGCGATCTCGGCTCACCGCAACCTCCGCCTCCTGGGTTCAGGCAATTCTCCTGCCTCAGCCTCCCGAGTAGCTGGGATTACAGGCACGCGCCATCATGCCCAGCTAACTTTTTGTATTTTTAGTAGAGACGGGGTTTCACCATGTTGACCAGGATGGTCTCGATCTCTTGACCTCGTGATCCACCCGCCTCAGCCTCCCAAAGTGCTGGGATTACAGGCGTGAGCCATCACGCCCGGACTCAAATGTTTTTATAAAGTTTGAAAAAGTAGAATACTTTAAATGCAACCGTTAAGACGATTTCAACTTCTCTCCATCACACTTTCCTAGGGACATTTGGTAGAACAGGGTTTTGAGTTCTTCTAAGGGGATGTTGAATTGGGGACTCATTTAGTTTGGATTTAGCGGGATATTTTTACGGTCACTGCCATGTATAGTTAAGTTATTGTTAGCTGCACTGATATAGGAGGAATGCTCATAACACTCACCATGCCAATTCACTCAGAATTGTGACAAAATAATGTGTGGCCACAGACATGTAGTGATATGAACATTGCACTTGGCACTGGAAATACACAAGTAGGAAAGAAAAACAATATGAAATATTTGGAACTAGAGGCTAGTCCATTAGAAAATTCTTCCAAATCTTACAAATCATATATGAAACTGATTTGGCCAAGGTTTTCCAAGTTTGACAAAAATCCTAAAAATGTATATTACTATTCCTATAATGAATTGTGAAACTGTTTATCCTATGAAGAATCAAAGAGTAAAAGCATACACAGTCAAAATTATATTTAAGAAATGAATTTAAGACCAGGCACAGAGGTTCACACCTATAATTCCAGCACTTTGAGAGCTGAGGCGGATGGATCATTTGAGGTTGGGAGTTCGAGACCAGCCTGAACAACATGGGGAAATCCTGTAGCTACTAAAAATACAAAAATACAAAAATTAGCCAGGCAGTAGTGGTGTGCACCTGTAATCCCAGTTACTTGGGAGGTTGAGGCAGGAGAATCACTTGATCCTGGGAGGCAGAGGCTGTAGTGCCATTGTGCTCTAGTCTGGGTGACAGAGACCATGTCTCAAAAAAATAATAATAATAATTTAAAGACATGTTGTTTTTCTGAATTTCTTGTGGTAATTGTCAAGTTTCCAAAATGTGTCATTTAGTATAATTATTAATAAGACATAAATAGAAACAGCATAGAGGTATTTATTTCTTTATTGCATTGTTTTTGTAGAGAGGATGTCTTGCTATGTTGCCCCAGCTGGTCTCAAACTCCGGGCCTCAAGTTATCCTTCTGCCTCAGCTTCCCAAAGTGCTGGGATTACAGGCATAAACCACGACACCTGGCAAAAGGCGTAGATTTAAACTCAACAATCACTAATAATATTAAATGTAATTGATCTAAATGCACCAAATAAAAAGCAGAGTTTGTCAGATTGGATAACATCAAAAAATAACCACATGCTGTCTATAAGAAACCCACTTTAAAATTAAAAAGCGGATAGATTAAAAGTGAAAGAATGAAAAAAGATCTTCCATGCTAACACTTATTAAAAGAAATCTGGAATCATTGTATTAATATCAGATAAAGTGCATTTCAAAGGAAAGAATTAGCTGGAATAAAGAGGGTCATTTTTTTAATGACAAAGGAAGCAATCCATTGAAAGGACATGACAATTCTAAATGTTTTTGCACCTATTAGCAAAGAGCTTCAAAATACATGACGCAGAAACTGATAATACCGGAAAAAAATAAATAAACCCACTGTGAAAATTGAAGATTTCAACATCCTTCTCTCAGTAATTGAAAGTGGATGAAAAAATCATGAAATCTATAGAAGACTCAAATAGCACTATCCACAAACCTGACCTAACTAATCTTTTAGAACACTCCATCCAACATTCACAGAATACAGATGGTCCCTGACTTACAATAGCTTGAATTACAATTTTTCAACTTTAAGATGGAGCAAAAGTAATGTACATTCAGTAGAAACCCTACTTCAAATTTTGAATTTTTATCTTCTCTCAGGCTAGTGATATGTGGTACTACACTCTTTCAATACTGGGCAGCACCAGCAAGCTGAAGCTCCTAATCAGTCAGAAGATCGCAAGAGTGAACAGTCCATACTCTGCAGTGTACTGTGTTGCCAGATGATTTTCCCACTGCAGCCAAATGTAAGTGTTCTGAGTGCACTTAATGTAGGTTAGGTGAATTCAATAAGTTTTCAACTTAATACATGTTTTACTTACAACAGATCTAATGGATGTAACCCTCTCATAAGTTAAGGAGGAACATCTCCACACATTTTTTTTAACAAATGCACATGGAAAATTTACCAGGTATATTCATTTTCTAGGGCCACCATAACAAAATACCATAAACTAGGTGACTTAAAACAACATAAATTTATCTTCTAGTTCTGGAGGCTAGAAGCCTAAAATCAGGCTACTGGCAAGGTTAGTTCCTTCTGGAGACCCTGAGGGAAAATCTCTTTCAGGCCCTCTCTCCTCGCTTTTGGTGGTTACCAGCAATCCTTGGTGTTAATTGGTTTGTAGGTGCGTCACTGCAATCTCTGCCTCTGCCATCACATGGCATTCTTGCTGAATGTGTCTGTGTCCAAATTTCTCTTTTCATAAGAACAACAGTCATTGGATTAGGGTCCACCCAGTATGACCTCATCTTAACTTGACTACCTCTGCATCTGCAAAGACCTTATTTCCAAGTAAGGTCACACTGACAGGTACCAGGGGTTAGGATTTTGAGGGAACACAATTTAACTGGCAAGACCATATACTTAAAAGGATTTAAATAATAGATATGTTCTCTGGCAACAGTGAAATTAAATTTAAAAATCAATAACAAAAAAGCATTTAGAAAATCTCCAAATACTTGGAAGCTAGACAACACCTCCAAATATCCCATGAGTCAAAGAACAAATCATGAGTGAAATTAGAAACTGAACTGAATGAAAACAAAGACTCTGATTGGCTACAGCTTGGTGTTTTGCCTTATTTGCACATGATTCAAACATCTGGCTACGTCTGATTGGCTAAAACTCAGTCATTGGCACAAGCGTAGGCTATGGTCTGTTTATACCTCCACTGTCATAGTTCACAATGAACAGAGAAACCTTTAGAACAAACTTAAAATATGTAAGGAGACAGCTTTAGGCTCAACTTGATTTAACAGCACAACGTATTAAAATCTGTTGGATCCAGCTAAGGCACCATAGGGGCATCAGAGGTTTCAGAGCTTATAGCATAAGATGCTTGTATTTAGAAAGCAGAAGGGTTTGAAATAAACGATTTAAGTTTGCATTTTAATAAATTATTAATAAAGAAGGAAGAGAAAAGCCCAGAATAAGCATAAAAAGGAATTAAAATAAAAACAGAAATCGATGAAACAGAACACAAAAAATCAGTAAAGAAAAACCAGTGAAACAAAATAAAAACCCCAGTTCTTTGGGGGAAAAAAGTCAAAAAAATTAATGAACTCCAGTTAACCAGCTAAAGAAGGGAAAACACATAAACTGCCAATATCAGGAATGAGAGGGGAAATATTACTACAGATTCTACAGTCATTAAAAGGAAATTAGGAACAACTTTATGCCATTAAATGCTTCAACTTAGACAAAATGAACAGATTCTTTGGAAGACACACAACCAGAGTTCACCTCAGAAGAATTAGCTAATCTAAAATGCCTATATATATATATATATATATATATATATATATATATAGTTATTTTTTTTGGAGAACGTCTTACTCTGTGGTCCAGATCATCATGCAGCGGTACAATCTGAGCTCATTGCATACCCAACCTCCAGGGCTCAAGACATCCTCCTGCCTCAGCCTTCTGAATAAGCAGGACTGCAGGCACAGGCTACCACGTCCAGCTAATTTTTGCATTTTTGTAGAGACAGGGTTTCACCATGTTGCCTAGCCTTGTCTCAAACTCCCCATATCGTTTTAAAAAATTGAATTCACAGTAAAATTTCCAAACACATGTATCTTTAAGTTAATTTTTTTTTATTTAAAAGTAATTTTTTAATCATTAACATAAGTAGAAATACAGTATTAGTTACCTTAAATGTCAATAAAAACATAAAATCAAAACAAAGTAATGTTATTAATGCATTAATTTGGTACCAGAACCTTTAAGAAAACATATGACTGATTTAATAAAATCACAACGAATACCCTTTTGCCATTGCAAATTTCACGTTTCTGCATTAAAAATCTCTTTTTTCACCACTGATCTATAACAGGTTCAACGGAAAAGAGAAATTCAGTGGTCTGATTCCAAATCACAGTTAGATATATTTATGCATACCTTGCATACTAAATCAGTAATTCTCAAAACTTGCTTGAAAGGTCACCTTGCTTAGAACAGGGTATTCCCCTGGCAGAACATGCAGGGATCAAACCTCTTTGCCCAAAGCAGTCTCCCTCCAGCTATCGTCTCAGGATGAATGAAAATGACATCTTCCCTTGTGTTTTGTCTTCACTGAGCGTACTCAATACTGTACTTTTTGTGGAGCTGTGGATCACGTTGCATCCCTTGACCATATGTTCCTGTGATGACACAGGTGCACACCTATAGCAGAGACAGGCAAAGCCTCACACCTGGAGCACACAGAGGCTTCAGGCCCCCATGGCAGTAATGAGGGAAGCCTGCACACCTCTTCAGAAGCAGGCAATTTGCAGGCTAACTTAAAGTTATAGATACTTGTAAGTCAGAGTTCAAAGGTCTTTGCTCAGTTATGGAGGAGGATTTTGTGGGGGGAAATGCTAATTTTGTCAACACTTAAATTCCACTTCTATGCAGGATTTTTCAAATTGTGTTCTACAGACCACTTACCCCAGGATCACTTACTTCATATGTATATATTGCAGATTCTCACACAGCTTCCTGCATTTACTGCCTCCAAATTTCAGGGGCTGAGTGAAAGACTCATGGTAAGTCAACCTCCTCCAGGAGCCGTGGTGTACATAAATGCTTGAGAACAATGCTCTAAGCCAGAAGTTCCCAAACTTTACAGCAAAACAACAGAGTGCCTGAAGGACCGGGCGCGGTGGCTCAAGCCTGTAATCCCAGCACCCTGGGAGGCCGAGGCAGGTGGATCACGAGGTCAAGAGATCGAGACCATCCTGGTCAACATGGTGAAACCCCGTCTCTACTAAAAATAATTTTTAATGTTGATTTATATATTTTAATTTTTTTCTCCAGTTGCTTTTAGCATCTTTATTTTTTGTGTTCTGTGTTCTTGCTACAGTGTTGTCTGGTATATTTTTTAGCATGGGAGTCATTGTTTCCCCAGTCTGAGGATTCACGGCTTCCATCAGTTCTGTAAACTTCTAAGTCATACAGTCAGAAGCAGGACTATTCACTCTTTACATCGGCAGTCGAAGGTTCCTCTGTGTCTGCAGCTGCAGAACATACTCGAGCACGCAGCTCTCACCCAGCTCGAATTCCGGTTCCCACTGGCCCTAAATTATTACGACTCTTCTAAATTTAGATAGATTCTTTTTATAAATGACCACTACCCTGTTTCTAACTTTAATTAGTAGAATATTGACAAACTACAATTCTGAAGTAGACACATTTTAGACTGTCTGCAGAGTCCACACCCCTTCTTTGTAAGTGATCTCTCACTCCCAACCCCTGTGGCTCTATTGTATCAGAGTATCTGTATTAGCCAGGGTTCTCTAGAGAGACAGAACTAATGGGATATATATATATATATATATATAGGTTCTGTCTCTCTAGAGAACCTGGACTAATACAGGGTTCTCTAAATATATATATATATATATATATATATACACACACACACATACATATATGGATATAATATATATATATAATACTCCATAATAAACTGTGTCAATACTCCTTAATATATATATTACTCCTTTATATATATATATGGATATATATGGATATATAAATCCATATATATATAATATATAATATTATTATATTATGTATAATATTATATATTATATATATCATATTTTATAT